>JAYESA010000008.1:176725083-176780083 GCA_036927795.1 Iris macrosiphon | reverse complement strand
CAGCCGAGGACAAAGCTTAGACAAGCACTGCGGAGCAAGAGGGTGACGATTATATTTCCGTCGTAAATTTATTAATCTTATTTTGGCAATTTTTCCTTTGTAAATTTGAATTGGAATATGGACTAACTCAAATAATTTTTTTTTTTTTTTTGTTGGGTGGGCTCCAGCCCACGGCGTGGTTCTGCTATTGTGAATTTCTAATTTTTATTCTCTCTCCTCTTACCATATAATGTGGTTTCGAAACGGCTCAAAATTGAGTTATCTCAGCCGTTATAAATCCTCCATTAATTGTTAAAAATAAACAAAAATCTAACTAATTGTTTAACTATTTAATATAATTTAATTATAGTCAAGCATCTCTAACTAAAGTGGTTAAGGTGTGAGAATTTTTTTTTGGTTGAATGAGTTCAATTCCACGAAACAACATATCTATAATAAATCCTAATTAAAAAAATTCAACACAAATTTTCACGCACGTGCAATGCACGTGCACATTACTAGTTCTAAAATAAGTAAAATTTCTACTGTTGTTATCCTTATATAGTAGTTCTAGTTCTGTCTCTGTTTACATATGCTTTAATATGAAAAAAATAAAATAAAAGATTATTTAAACTAATATTTTGTTTTGTTTTATGTTTATTAGACGATTTTTTTTTATTTTGAAAATAATTATACGGACATCTTTTATGTTTTATGTTTAATGTAAATAATTATAACGTTAACCATCATTATTTTAAAAATATAACATAAAGTATAGAAAAAGTCTATGTAATTATTTTTAAATAAAGAAATGTCCTCGTCCTGCACAATAGTTTTAGTAGGAACGAGAAACATTTCAAAATCAATTTAACTAGTTTATCAACTTGAACGATCAAATGGACCAAAATTGGAAATTGAACAGCACCAGTTATATTAGTTGAGTGCCTACACAAGAGGAGCGAGTCATGGGCAATCAGAAGAACTAATCATTAGAACGGTCAAAGATAGGACAACTGAGTTTTGAGATTTTATTTTATTTTATTTTTATTTTTTTTACTTTCCGACATAATATACGGGACCTTTCGTAACGTTCGAATTTTTTTGTGCACACTGCATTGTATGTCATTGGATCCACTGTCTTTCAAGTTCTATTATTTATAAATAGACCAATAGCTATTAACTGACTTCGAATCCTGATAGCACTCACCACACAAATACAATCGAGTTGGTTTATGAAATAGCGGAATGAACCGCTAATTATGAGGTTGTAAAATCAACTGTATAAACTGCTATAAAGAATTGAAACAGAATAAACCGCTGGGAGGATTTGTAGTGTGAACTGTGTTATGTAAGAAGCCCAAGCCGCTAAAGAATGTGGCTAGTAATATAATAGCAGAACAACAAAACAAAATTTTCAATTTCTCTTGGTTGATTCGCTTTTAGAAACCATCGAGCTTCTAATTGCGCTAACTTAGCAATCAAAACTTTCTTGAATGCTCCTTGATATCACCTCCTTTGGTGGACTAAGCATTGTAACCCTAAAGCAAAAGACTGGTCCTTCTGTTGAGATGTGTATATTTTATGTCAAGCATTACCAAGTATTGGTGGGCGAACCACTACATGATCGGTTTCGAACTGAGTATTCCACTGTTACAAATCGGGAAAGACTTCTTGTAATAGTGAAACATTCGAGTACGAGTGACTCCTACATCAATGGATAAAACAATCAGTCTTTTGAGATTCAGCGGCCTTGGCTACCCTGAAAAGCTAACATGAGAAGCTAACACGCGAGGCTATCCTTTAAGCGCCTTTGCGAAGCTACTTGCGAGGCTACCAGCACCCGCTAGGTAATAAAACGTCATTCTGTGCCTTTCGTCCAAGTCCGAGCTATCGAACAAGCCTAGACTTAAAAGAAAATAATCCAAGAAATGATGATAAAAACAATTGTTGGATACTTGGATGTGGTATTTAAACCTTGCCAATTTGTTAAACTTCCACCACACTTAACACCGCATGTGTGTTAGATATTTCTAAACAATGTAAAAAGAGGACCACTTAGACTAGAATTAAAGAACAGAAAGTAAGAGATTCGAGGTACGTTACATAAATAACGTTGTTCTTATAATATAATTTGCCATCACGATTAGTGCATCAGAAAAATGACAACCTACCCCCAAGATACGACGAATCTAGACAACCCACGACACCGTGTACCTGGTGGCAAATTCAACGACCGATCAACAGTCTTGTCCGATGGAGAATATGGACGGAGGAAAAAAAATTGGTCTTGGAGGAATTTTTTTTGTTTCGAGTGTTGTCTTCTCTCTGAGATTTTTCGAGCTAGAAAATGAAAAATAAAAAATAAATTTTGTAATCCATAACCACACCACTAATTTCCTAACAGAATTATCTGAAATTCGTGGTAGCAGAAGACCAGCAACCGCAATCCAAACAAATAGAAAAAGAGAGAGAGAGGAAATTATCGTTTAACCTTGCAAGCATGTTAAGTGCGCATAAAAATCACACATTAAGTCACGCACCGACTTACGAGTTGCCTGGACTTGAACCCATCTCCAACAAAATGCAATTACCTAGTAAATAAACTTAGCACTTTAAACAAAGAAGAGTACTCTCTCCTATCCGGGATGGAAGTGAAATAAAAAATTTCATATTGAATCATATTTGCAACTATAGGTTGCTACAAAATAAAAAGCACATTCAACCAAATCAATAAATAATAAATTATTAATAAACAATATCAATAAACAATATATGAAGTAATGAGATAGAATTATTAATGGACCAACCCCAAAAAATACTACTTACACGTGTTAGTTTATTTATTCGAGTTTATTTTTATGCATTCATCAAAATTAGAATGTATGTTCTCCCTCCAATCAAGTATTATTATATAATATTTTCATGCAACACAAATTCATTTTGAAAATAGTTTTGTGAACATTCAAAATAATTTTAACTTCTATTTTGATATATAATAATATTTAATTGGAGGATGAATATATATATTATAGTTTTGATAGAAGAACAAAAATAAACTCATTTACGGATGGTAAGTCAAGCCACTCTCCATCATATATCCATTACAATGGCGATGGATTTGAGTTTTGATCGAGTCATTGAGTCGCGACAGCAAGGATATTTTCTTGGTACGTTTGGTGTTCAATGCAGAAATATTGAATCAATGAAGTAGCCGTTAGAGTGGGAAATTGTGGACACGAGGAACGGAGGAAGGAACACGCTTGCAACCTCTTCACATGGATGAGAGAAGGTAGCACAGAGCTTTCCGGAACGATGACAAAAAAGCTAGCTGGAATTAGACGAGCCACTTTCATATGACTAAAATTATACTTTGGAGCTTATATTGACAGAGGAGGTAAAACGAACTTGTATAGTTGCTCTCTCCCTAACAATAATGTATCAAAATTTTGCAATATATTGACAGGGCCGGCTATAACAACAATGGAAGTTGGAACCTTCGAGGATCTTGAAAATGGATTTCTCTATGAAAATTTTGGAATCTTTTTTTTAAAATTTTAGAAACTTTATAAAATTCAACAGATCTTTGTAAAATTTTAAAATCTTTCTACAATTTGGATTGTTTGTAAAATCTAAAGAACTCTTGCAAAATTTGTGTGCTTGGTAAAATTTAGAATCTTTACAAATTTGAAATCCTAAACCCATATATATATATATATATATAAAGCATATCTTGAGGGAACAAAATCAAACTATCTTTGAAGGCATTCTTTCCAGTATAATTATTGTACAAAAAAAAATACAAGCTGATATAGACATCCTAGACCCAAAATGAATGCATTTTGTGTCTTGGTTGGGATCATAGTTTTGTAATGTTATAATTTTTCAATAAAATTTACCTTCTTCGAATATATATATATATAGATATATATATATATATAGATATATATATATATATATAGAGAGAGAGAGAGAGAGAGAGAGAGAGAGAGAGAGAATAAGGGAGGTGAGATGACACATCACTCTCAAATGAGGATAGCGGTGACGTGGCACAATTCCAGTCCACCATCTCACAAATAACACTTAAGTGGTCAATTTGCACTTAAGTACCATCCATTTAACTCTTATCTAATTTTCCTAATTCCTCTCTCTCACCTCCCTCTCTCCCCACCGGACCTCCCTCCCTCTCCACCGTCGCTTCCTTCACCACCGGACCTCCCTTACGACACAACCCCTCCCCCACCGCTCCCCTCCACACGCGGACCCCCCTCTCCACCGCCGCTCCCCTCCCTACCGGGTACCTCCCTCTCTCACCTCCCTCACGACACCACCCTAACCCTTCTCTAATTTCTTCGAGTACAGTCGAAGCCTCACTCCGGACGTCTTCTCCAACGACGAGCTCGACAGTGATTAACGAATCCTCGCAGCAGTGATCGGTTGCTGCGGTGTTCTTCTCCGGTGACGAAGCTCTGTCATCCGCGGCCGGTCATCGACGACGATCGAAATTGTCCCAGAGTTGTGTCGACCTCGAGGAGATCGAAGTCAAATCGGTGAGTTCTCTGATTCAATCTCTTAGTCATTTCTTCAAATCGGGATTCCAAATTGATAATTTCGATTCTGTTCCCAACCTCGAACGTCAAGTGTTCGATTGAACGCCTCTGAGGATTTTTCTCTGGCAGATTAATCGAGGGGTCTTGGATCGACGTCTCCTTCGATCGGCGAGGACTGTTGATCTACGGTAACCATCCTGACGCCTGCAGACCTGGCGTGTTCCACGGCCAGTAACTTTTCAGCACTTCCGTCGCAGCAAATCCCACCCACCGCTGCCGCAGCAAAATCCCCCACAGCCACTGCCTCTATGTTCATACATTTTCGGTGAAGCTCCTCTCTCGCATCTCCTCTCTCGTGATTTGCAGACCAGACCACCATGCTGCCGCCGCTCTCACCTCCACCACCGCTTTCCACCATCACCGACGATGCTCCATATAGGTGAGGTATGATTTATTCCTATATTTAGTTGAAGAAAAAGTCATTCACATTTTGTTCATTCGTTATTGTGTATTTTGTTCATTTGTTATTGTGTTTAATTGTGTAGGAGATGGTGTTGATTTAGGAGATGGTGTAAATTTGGGAGATGGTGTAGGAGATGGAGATGAAGATGAAGATGATTTGGACATCATTACGTCGAAGATAGGAATGGAGTTTGCTACACATGAGGATGTGTACAATTTTTATAACGGGTATGCATTGAAGATGAGATTTGGAACTAGATGGTCATCCACTAGTAAGTCTAGGTCTGATCCCAATTTAGTCATATCCAGATATAATTGTATATAGCAAGGAAGAAAAAATGAGAGTCTTGAAGAAACTAATTGTTGATGAAGAGGTAGATCATCGTCGTGAGATATGGGTGGATTGCAAAGCAATGATTAAGATTTACCTCACAAAGTCAGGAAGATGGAGAGTTGGCAAATTTGTTCCTGAACATAACAATCACGAGTTATCCACTCCATCGAAAGTAATAAAGCATCGGTCTCATAAGAAGGTCCATCGTCAACCAGTAGTGAAGAACTTAATTATTTAGCTTCATAGCGAAGGCATATCAAATGCAATCTTTGAAAGGGTTGTCAATTCCTTCGAGCCTGACCCACTACACTTGATTACACCACAACAAGTCCATGATCACCTAAGAGTTGAGAGGAAGAATAATTTGGGCACAAAATGTGCTAAAATTGTTAAGCACTATATGGAAAAAAAGGCCGAAGATCCGACTTTTTACTCAAGCATTGAAGTAGATGATGACTACACATTAAGAAGTATTTTTTGGGCTAATAGAATATCACAAGAATCCTACCAAAAGTTTAGTGATATAATTATATTTGATGTGACATATCATACTAACAATTTTTGTTTACCATTTTCTCCTTTCACTGGTATCAATCATCATCGACAATCTAGCTTGTTCAGATGTGCATTGTTAGCTGATGAGACAGAGCAGACGTTTGTGTGATTATTTGAATAGTGGCTTAGATGTATGGGGTGTAAAGCACCATGAGATATCATTACTGATCAGGATGCGGCTATTAGGAATGCAATTGCTAGAGTTTTTCCAAATACTATACACCGATATTGTGATTGGCATCTAGACAAGAATATTGGAGAGCATATGGTCCATCTCAAAACTATCTACGGACCCGAGTTTGAATTGCATTTCAATAGACTGCGAAGCAGTAGCAGTATATGTGAAGCCGAAGATTATTGGAAAGAGATGATGGCAACGTACAAGCTACGAGAAAAAAAGTTGGTTGCCAAAGTTGTGGGAGCGGCGAGCTAGTTGGTTACCTTGATATTTGAATGATAAGTTTCTTGCCGGCACGCGGACGAGTCAAAGAACGGAAAGCATAATTTTTTTTCCCGATACATATGTTCATGCAAGTACACCCTTAACTGAGTTTGTCGTTCAATATGACTGTAGAAGCATAGAAAATCCGAGTCAATGCGCAAGAAGATATGACCTCAAACCCTATCTCTAGTCATGATGCAGAGAAGCTATGCGTCCAAGGGACTCATCTAGATCCCCAAAGCAAGTCTGCAAGTGCATCCATGTGGCTAGACTATAAGCCGCATACAAACAATATCTATGCGTCAAGCTCTCCACGAGGACCAGACTCCATGCATCCAATGTGTCACAGATTCCATGTGTCATATGCGGCCAAGACGTTATGCATCCTCGTCCTCATGAAGCCAAAGTGTCCATCAGACCAAGGACGGACGAGAGCGCAAATGCGACCTCGACTCTATGCGACCTCGTCATCATGCGACCACAGTGTCCATTCGACCAAGGCCAGACGAGAGCACATATGTGACAACGGACCTATGCGTCAGTCAGTTTGCAAGATCGTGTCGTTACAACCAAAAATATCTTCACACAATCAGTGCTGACTACGTGTATAGTTGACCAAGTCACGCACACAACGGGTTGAGAACAACCCTAAATTTTATCAACCGCATATCCCAACCGAGGCTACATGGCAGCCCACCCGTGATATGCGTCCACAGTTGCAACCATCAGTATAATGGCTATAAATAGGAGGAACTTGGACGTTCCCAGAGCCCCCCTTTTTGGAGAGACTGCGAAAGAGAGCACACATGTTGCATCGACTCTATGCGTCATCGTCCTCATGAAGCTAAAGTGTCCATTAGTCCAAGGGCGGATGAGAGCATACATGCGACATCGACTCTATGCATCCTCGTCCTCATGAAGCCAAAGTATCCATTAGTCCAAGGGCGGATGAGAGCATACATGCGACATCGACTCTATGCATCCTCGTCCTCATGAAGCCAAAGTGTCCATCAGACCGAAGGCGGATGAGAGCACATATACGGCCTCGACCCTATGCATTCTCGTCCTCATGAAGCCAAAGTGTCCATCAGACCAAAGGCGAACGAGAGCACATATGCGGCCTCGCCAACATGCGGCCAGAGTGTCCATTCGACCAAGGCCCAAATGAGAGCACATATGAGGCTACAAGACCCATGCAGCCTCACCATTATGGGACCAAGTTGTTATGCGATCTCCAGCTCACAAGATCTTCCCATTACAACTGCAAAGATCTTCGCACAATTGGTGCTGACTATGTGTCCAGCTGACCAAGTTACGCCCACAACGGGTTAATAACAACCCCGAGATCTCATCAACAACATATCTGAACAGAACTCACGTGGCAGCTTCCCCGTGACGTGCGACCACAGTTACAACCGTATGCTATTGAAGTAGCCTTATGCAGGCACCAAGCAGGAACATATGCGGTATCTATAACACGTCCACAGGGCGGCTATAAATAGTAAGGTACCATACCCATACAAAGGGCTGACTGGCTATCTGCGAACCTACACTCAAGCGAGAGAGAAGAACTTCTGCATATGATCATCCACGGAGTAAAGATAGTTGCTACACTCCTAACCCTCTATCGTCAACCCCCAGAAAATAAATTTGTACTTAGATTGTCTTCTAGGACTTCTCTGTACTTTCTTTAGTTTGTTAATCAAATCAAGTTCTTTTAATTCTTCTTTTGATTTAATGGCAAACAATGACAAGGCATTGGCAAGTCGTCGAAAAGTCGAGGAGGATGAAGATTTCAAAACTGTCGACTCCAGGCCCGTACTAACTTTGGAATGACCACTTGAGGAGCAAGCTGGTAGATGCTATACAAGAGCCTTGTTTTCTATTTTCAAACAAGAAATGAAGGATGCCCAGATTTATTGGGCTGATAAAGTGCACAAAGAAGGGACAATAACTACATATCTTGTTGGACGAGCGACAAAAGAAAGAAGTAAATGGAGGACTGTGTTATATGATTCTAATGGGGTTGTAGTTTCATGCATCTGTAGGCATTTTGAATCTGTTAGATTACTTTACAGATGCCCTGTGCATATTGTGGAAGAAACATGTTTTCGAGATACCCGATCGTTATATTTTGAAGCGATGGACCATTGAATCTCGGTATCAATTTGAAGATGTTGGCATGGGTGCTACTGTCGAAAATTCTAAAGTGTATCATAATCTTCATTGGGATATTCATTACAAATGCAACAAGGCTTTGGAGGTTGCATACAAGGCGCCTAACTTTGCTGCTGAATTTGATAGATTTCTAACAAGCAAGTTAGCAAAATATGATAACTTAAGATCGCCTAAAGGAGTTGATATGCCATCCCAAGGACTGAATCACCAAGTTGATCCTATTGCACCACCACTATCCTAAAAATCATCAAGTTTAATTTCTGAAATTAATATTCTTGATCCTACAACATCTCTGAGGCATAAAGGGCGACCAAGACTTCCTGCCAGATTACCTTCCGAATTAGAATTGTCTCAAGAAGAGGCTACTAGAAAAAGAAAAACATACAGATTTTGTGGAAAAATGGTCATTACAAGACTGGGTATAGTAAATCTAAGGTATTTTATAAGTTCAATAATTTTTATCCTTCTCTCTCTTTAATGAGGTAATTGAGAATATGTTGAATTTTCAGGCAAACAATATTGTATACAGTGGTCACTCTGATCCTGGTGGTTCACAAGCACTTCCAAGAACTCACTAGGTAATTATAATTTTAACAGAGATAGAAAAAAATTAAATTACTTTTTCTTTGTTATTTCCTAATAGAAGTAATTTTGCACCCGGAATGCGGATCAGAAACAGTTGGATGAAACACTTGTACTGGTATTAGGTGGAATTATTCGGTTACTGAGATCATTTTCCCTCTTTCTTCAGAGTTTAAGCAATTTTTCCGTAGGTGAGTCTGTTGTTCACTTGAAATCCCATGATTGATGAAACATCCAAGATATAATATAACTCTTGTTATTTGCAGGATGGGAACGTTTGCTTAATTTTATTATTCATAGCATCTTGAATGGTAGTCAAGAGGTTGGTCTTGCAGTAATAAGTTGTTTGCAGACAATTATTAGTTCTCATTGTCCAAAGGTAAGCTCCCTCATGCAGCCAACTTAGTGAAGCAAGAGATCTTGAATGGCCTTGGTAATGCTTCCAATCAGCTTGATTTTAGTCTTTAGTTTTTTTATATATTTACCTAATGCACAAACTTTGTTACGACCCACACCCGGATATTCGGGCACGAGTACGTGTGTACGTCCAGCCTACGCTGCAACATCGGCGGTAGAACACCGTCTGGGTCAACTCTAACTAACTAAACATCTCAATAATATATATACCTGTCAATTATCTCAACTCCAAAAGGAGGAACAATATAGTATCTCATAAATGAACTATACTCAATCACAATGCAAACTAAGGAAGATAGAGCACGAATGGAATAACGAAAAAAATAATTAAGATACAATCCACAAGTCTGAAATAATATACATGCCAAGAATCTCAATAAAAGTCTAATACAAGTCCACCAAAATAAACTAAACCTCCTCAGGCTCTGTACTAAGTCCTCATGGTTTACAAGAGTATCCTCTAAAGGTATGCCCTCATGCGGCCCGTAGAATGTAGGACACTGATCTATGAGCCACTCATCTGGAAAATATATCCAGTCAGGATTGGAGCGAAGTACATACCTCTGAAAGCAGTTTCAAATGCATAATCGAGCATATAAAACAGATTAGAAATAAATACAAGATAACTAAACAACAGAATAAAATAAACTAGAGTGAACATGTAATGTACTGGAAAGAAGAATATGCAATAGAATATCTGCAATATAATGGGAAAAACTAAAATCTAACTAATGTGCCATGGAATACAAGTTCATTATGTGATCGATTTAGGTTGAACACGAATACAATAAGGTAACTCGATTATAAGTGGTATGCAATCGACATGTACACAAATACACTGGGGCTTGATCACATAATCAACTCCTCCTCCCCCATCCCCAACTAATACCAATGGATCCAATCACGACACGTTACGAACACGAATATGGGCATACTGAACACGAGCAGTGTGTGAACACGAAATACAAAAAATTAATACCCGATACACACGATAAAATATATGTGAAGGAGTATCCGCTGAGCATGGTAGGGGATAACATCCCCTGACATGATCCATGTAGTACCAGTCCGTAAAACTACTGTGTCAGAATCAAGTATACAGTTCTAGAACATGAGATATATACACTATTATGAAATAAAAACTAACAGAGAAATGTACTCGTCTGAGTTCCTGAGCAAGGTGTATCTCTCGATGCCCAAGTTAGTATCACACAGACCTATTTATGGTATATTCCATCAATACAAGATTTTGGAATGAAAATAAGTTAAACTAGATCAATTCTAGGTCATAAAGCCATTTCTAAGTCAAAACAGTCAAACTAGCTATTTCTAGGTTGTATGAGTCCAACTCTAGGATATTAGGTCCATACACTATGTAACTAGGCCATACTAGCTATGCTAAGATACTAGGATACCAACAAAGTACCATAGCATAAGATACGCAAGTTATTAGATATGAAAATACTAATATATATATATATATATATATATATATATATATATATAAGACAAAATATATAGTACTCTTAGCTAACTAATGCTAAGTGGATACCTTGGCTTTGAACCAATGCGGTATCACACCACTTACACACCCATCATGATATACAAACTCAATACCTTGAGTATAAACCAATACCTTGACATTACCTTGGTATCATAAGGTAATCCAAATTCTAACATGTAACAAACTACCCATACACCTAACTATATACTATCATGCATTTAAACTTATATAATACTATACTAGCTACATACTAACATACCTCTTAATATTTACTACCCGTACCCAAGATACCTCAACTCTCATTACCTTGGTATCACACAAGATAATCTAGAAATACTACTAACCAATGCTAACTAGTGCTCATCTACATATATATCTCTCATCTATATATTTATAACTTACTAACAACCAATATATATATATATATATATATATATATATATATATATATATATATATATATATATATATAACTAGTTTATCAATATGTATATGCATATAACTAACTAGTTACCTATACAACTTACTGACTTAGCTATACGTCAAGGCTAACCTCCCCTTTCTCAAGTGCACATCATGAAGTTGCTGCTCTAGCTGCTCTTGATGTTGTTGCTGCCCTTGCTACTGCAGTTGCTGCTGCTCTTGCCGGTTGCAGTTGCTGCTGCAATTGCTCCTCTTGATGTTGCTCTCCCACTGTGCTTGCTAATACCAGCAACCCGACCCCCTCTCACTGACACTCGACACTCACACACTACACACACGATATATATATATATATATATATATATATATATATATATATATATATATATATATATATATATATATATATATATATATATATATATATATATATATATACAATTACCACACTAGTGATGTTTATGAACTCCCCATCTCTCATGACCAACCATACAACAAAATAAAATATAGAATATATACATAATTACACATATACATATATATATATATATATATGTTATATAACAATATAATTATAACATTCTAATAGCTTTAACCAAGTTATATTGAATCTAAATGCAAGAAAATAAACACGTGGAGTGCACCACAACCGTATCACACTCATTCTATGATACACTTGCGATACGGCTCCACCACACAACCAAACATATCCCGAAGGACATGAGCAAGTCTAAAATCATAATTATGAACAATACGAAGAGCTAGCTACTCAACTACGTGCCTGTGTCAAAATGTGACATGCTCAAACCCCCCGTGTATGAAGAAAACCATCAAATCAACCCGTATCGCCAAATTATCGGGATACGGCCTACACGTATCCAATTGTGAATATGAAACTAGTCACACACAATCAAACACATGTCAATTTGGTTTAATTGACCTATTGACAAATACAAGATGTGTCAATCTCAAAATTTCCCCAAAATTGACACAAAATACCACATAACTTTCTCCATATGCCTCCTATGAACCTAATTCTAATTCCTATGGGTAGCCTTAGTACATGGGAGGGTTCCTAATGATTAAATTACAGATTTAGAGTTTAATTAGAGAGAAAAAAATAACTTTTAACCTATTGAGAGATGGATTCCTAATAAAATTTTCAAATTGAGTGTCAAGAGCCTCCAACTTGTAGATCCTTGCTCCTCCTTGTAGATTCTTGCTTCCTCCTTGTAGATCCTTGTTCTAATAGCATCCAATGAAGAATATAGAATGAATTGGAAAGAAATTTGAGTAGGAATTGGTGTGGAAATGAAGAAATTTAAAAGAGAAAAAATTCTAGATCAAGATTTGGAATGACAAATGAGGAGAGATAGTCTCTCCCCACTCCAATAGGTGGCCGACCCTTTTCCCTCCTCCAAGCTACTATGAATTGTCCAAAATACCTCTTGGGACTTGTCATAAAAAAATAATTAAGGAGAGAAGTTACTAGTCTAATTGGTTTCACTAATTAATTCATCCTCCTAATGAATGAGCTTACTATTGGGCTCAATTCTAACTAGAAATAAATGTTGGTCCATAGATCTAATCTAAACTAGTTAGGTCCACTAACACAAGTCCAAAATAAATCTCACATCTAACAATAAATAAATAATATAATAAAGAAATATTTATAACATGCACAATATTTAATATAATAATCCTAAAATAAAAATACTCATGTCTAATTACCAAACTACCCATAGTTAGAAAAGTGGGGGTGACAATCCTACCCACCTTAGAAAATTTTTGTCCTCGAAATTAAGGAAGAAACTAACTACTAAAAGCAATCGATACAAGCAAGAAAGAATTATACCTCACGGCTCAAATAGATAAGGATATCGCTCGCGCATCTCGGCTTCTCGCTCCTAAGTACTCTCTCCTGGCGAGTGATGCCTCCACGCAACGCACACCAAAAAAATGGTCTGGTTCCTCAGCACCTTCTCTCTCCGATTCAGAATCTCAACTGGCTGCTCTGGATAGCTAAGAGTAGGGCCCACTTCTATCTTCGAGTGATCCAACACATGGCTATGATCTGTTACGTACCGTCTCAGCTGCGACACGTAAAACACGTTGTGTGCAAAACCCCAAATTTTAATAAACTGTATTAATTATTTAATTGATTTATAGTAATTAATAGCTAATTAGGAGAAATAGAATTTATTGAATTTTTATGCTAGGTGTTTGGTGCTTTAGAGGATTTACGGAGCAATTATAATTTTTCTCTAATTATTTCCATGTAGGAGACCCTTTGGACAGCTGAGTAGATTTATTGTATGCACTAAATAAATTTCCTCGAATTATATATATATATATATATATATATATATATATATATATATATATATATATATATATATATGTGTGTGTGTGTGTGTGTGTGTGTGTGTGTATATATATATATATATAAAGATAGAATAAAAGAAAATAGAATAGAAAAGAAAATAGAAAACAAATAAAAGAGAAAGAAAGAAAAAGAAAAAAAAGAAAAATGAATTAGATTAATGGACTAAACCCACTATCCATTATCTAAAACCTACCCGCACCCGCCTAAAACCTACCCGCACCCTTTAGAAATCAGCAGCAGCAGCTGAGAGCCCTCACCCGCGCTGAGTTCCCAACCCCCTACGACCTAGCCGCGCCGCCGCCCGGAGCTCCTGCGCCGTCGCCGGAGACTGCACGACCGCCACCCTGCGCCCCCGCGCGAGCACCGCGCAACCACAACAGATTTTGAACAGCAACTTATCTGTGTTCACGTCTCGTTTTTCGTGCCTCCGTTTGACCAAACTCGATCCCGTCTTCACCGATATATTCACGATCTATCCCTCTTCCATATTTGTGCGTTATTTGATCTCGAACAACGCGTAACCCTAGACGAAAATAGCGACCAAGTTGGCAAAAAACGACAACTTTTGGATCGCAGAAAACTGCGGTAACTACCCATGTTCACGGACTCGTATCTCCCACCACAGAGATCCGAATTCGATTTTTCTTTTTGGTATGCGAAGACCACCAAACCTAGTTTATTTTTTGTCAAATAAAATAATTTATTAGCTGCTGTATATTAAATTAAATTAGATAGAAAATTCTGAAAACCTGCTTTTTTTAATTTCCAGAAATTACGATACGGAGTGCGCCCCGCCAAACGGGACCCTCCCATCGTGTACCAAGTGTACCAAAAGGTGCGCGCGGTATACCCAGACGTGTGGACTTTTGCGGAAACTGATTTGGACGCGTGTGCGCGTCGGAATCAGTCCGTATCCGCAAAAATCCCCCGTATCGCAACGTTTGCAAAACCTTGCCCCATTTAGTGCACGCTCGTCAGAATGCGACGAAACTTGCACCACTGGACTCGTGGTATTACGCTGGTCCTGTGACCCAATTTTCACGCAGTTCTGAGATAGTTGACCAAGTCACCTATTGGCGGGCCCACGGTTGACTTTTTGGGCGAAATTGTGTTCGGCTCACTGGAATCCACATTTGGACATACCGTTGAGTTCGTACTGACATTTAGAGTTTGTTTGACCTATAATTTGTCCCATTTAGAGACCGTTACCCCTGACACGCTTTTCGGTGCTAAGTGGCCCACATATGGAGCCCGCTTTGACACAAAATTACCGTTTTGCCCCTGTATCCAAATTGGACGAAAGAGTAGTAATTTCTAGCTATTTTGCTTATTCTGGGAACGTTGGTGATGTTTATTTCAGCATCCGGAGACGTTCATTCTGAGACCGTAGTTTCTGACTCTTGGTGTTTGACATCTGGACGTTACATTTTGCAGCTCTCTTGCCAGGCAAGTATACCTTGCCATTGTTCTGTTATTCATATTCCATATGTTGCATGCATCTTTATTTTCTATCTTTAGTTCATATATTTTAACTGCTATATAAAATGCGCGTCCAAGGAAACTTGGATGCAACGACGGTGTCGTCGTGATATATTTTTATTATGTATATGCATTGACCATATTTATGAGACCACCCTATTATCATGAAGCATCATTATCTTTCATTGGCCGTGACACAGCTATTACACGAGTATGAGTCTCATATAGATCACGGACTGCGTGACAGGTCTGGCCTCCTGTACGTATGAGCCGTACGTTAGGGAATAACTGCTGATAGAAACTTTGCATGCTAGAAGACTTAGCAGTTATTAGTAGTCCAGGGACATAGACTATTATAGTACGGTGGTCCAATCCTTGTCCTTATTTGGTTGCAGGGTTGGGCTATTGTACTAAAGATAGGCTATGAATCAAATCGTGTCATGGATGTGACATGCTTAGAGCATGGGGTGGGGAGAACAACAAGTAAGGCGTTTGGGCTCCTTTGCACTTTTCTTTGTTCGCCCGGACGCTCCACCGGAGCGACGGGTGGTGATGACCCTATTTATTACAGGCGGCCTCTGGCGTTCAAAAGACGACATACTTTTTAGGCCCCTGATTCTCTGAGAGAATCATGCCAATCCTATTTATGGCCAGATAGCCCACGTGTTGGAAAGTTGTTCTCAAACTGCATTCACATAGATGGTTAGGCAACCCATTGGATATTTATTTCAGTACTTTATTGGCATGCTTCTATATATCTTGTTATGTCCCTCTAAGGACCTGGTCCCTTTCCAGGTGTAGATGTTCATGAGTATTCCCAGGAGCACAGATCCGGACTGGTTACTTATATTTGCGTGGAGGTCTTCTCTTCGAGCCCCGTAATTGTTAGTTGATATTCTTATATTGTGTTTGTTATGTTGCACTTATATATTCTAGTTGGTAGTAGATTTGTTTCCATCCAACTATCAGCTTTAGATACTTTGTATTGAGATCTAGTTTCATAGATACCATATTATTTATTTATGTTCGATTTTCTGTGGATGAGATTTAGACTATACCCTGTGACTTGTGACATATGTACCACTTGTGGATTATTGTTCATAATACAGCGTACGCATGTGTTATGGTTTCCATATATTTGAGTTGCCATATCCATACGGCTGGCATGCTTACGTGTCCTAGTCCTATGTATTTTGGGACTGGAGCGTGATATGTTTTTTGTGGTGGCCCATGCAGGTCAAGATCATATTGTCTCAGTTACGTTACTGTACCGAGCAAGCCTGCAATTAGAATTAGAGTATAGGATCTCATCCACAATTGACTATGATTTACCTTCCTCCCAATCTGTTTTATTTGAATAAATACATCCTGCTTGATTCATGTACTTCCTAATAGTACCTTGAGTATAGCCTTCTCCTAAAATATAGAAACCCTTGTTGTTAGGATGATAATTAGGGTAACCTTTCTATTAAGAATACAACTAAAGTACTGACACATCACTAAGATCCGAATACCTAGTGAACCCTAGTGCCCCTTATCTATAGCTTGGTTACCATTACCCCTTGATGTATTTATGAAGACTTGAGAGTAGTATAAACACTACTAGGATTAGTTTAAAAATTTGATCATAGTGTTTGCCCTAGTATTGAGGAACCAATAGAAATTTAAGATTGAATATTAGGACTAAACCTAACTTTCATAGTGAGATAATATTTAGAACAATAAATTTAGCTCCTTGTCTTGATATTAGCAGAGCATTACCCTAGAAAACCAAGAGGAATGAATAGAATATTTTCCTAGATCATACCTCGAACACAGAGATTAGCAACCACCTTCCCTCAAAAAAACTATGACATTATCTAGAGTCTTTCTATCTAGTTTTATGACTTGTTCCTCTGAACCCTTAGCGTTCGCTAATTGTGCGACGACTAAAATTACGTTCTTCTTTTCTTCATCTTTCAAACTCGTGCCACCTGACACTTCTGATTGTAGGCCAAGTAATTTTATTCTATGTTAGGATATATAGCTTGCTAGGATTATAGTTGTAATCTTGAATTTTGAATTTCTGTGCTTGGTAGTTAGAACTTGATAGTTTTAAGTTATTCTTGTAGATTGTGACCTGATGATTATCCCTTAGTTTTCAAATTGCGTAACATGTACCCCACCTCAATATAGATTATATCCTCTTTCCCCTTGAGAGCCAGTAACCCTTCCATTCTTAATGTTGACACCTTTATTATATGAGCACTATGATTAAGACTTAAGATGACCATTACCTATATAATGCAATAAGATATCCTAATAGGTACCAAGATCTTTTCCTCGTGTACCCCAATAAGAGTTTCTGCTCTATTTACAAGTGTGAGGTTATTTTGAATCCCCTTTAAGATAGTTAAAATATTAGTTTATACTTCTAAGTTGGGTAGTATGCCTCATAACCTAGTATCACATAGTCCTTGTGATCCATTGATGAAGTATAAGAGAATGACACAACTTTAGACTTGCATAAGAAGATAGTGTTTATTCAGACTGTAGAAATTAGAGGTCCATACCCTATTTGGTCGACTAGCAACTTAGACAAGGAGCTAGTATGACAACTGTAGAGATTGTAGAGTCTTATCTTCTTTGTGAACTTGAATTATTTTTGTACCTTCCTTCATCATAATCCAGCGTATTTATAATTTTCTAAACTACCCTGACTTATGCTGCTATTATAGCCTAGTTTTTGCAAGCTTATTCTTTTATCGAGCTTGCTCATGACATATGTATTATTGGGTGCACACAATGATACAATTGTCTAATCAGAATCGGTGTATTAAGGTCTAGCTAACCTTAGTGCATTTGGTTCGCTCTTCACATGACTACTTTACGTGGATTGAGATACATAGTTAACTAGTAGACGAATATACTTGCCCATAGACATGTCTGGCATATCGCATCGGTTACATAACTGTACTGATACGAGCATGTGAATAGGAATTACCAAAATAGGATTTCAATCCATAACCGCCTTGACGATTCCCAATTGAATTCTTTAAAACGCCTTGATCCCCATACTTCTATTCTATTACCTTTCCCTTGAACTCTTCATCATTGTTTTCCGTCTTCCCTTATTTCGGAAAAACGAAACCTCGTGCTTGGTATAAGTTTGATATACATTGATAGTACTAGATATACCCCATGGGCCAATCCCATTACTTGGTGATTATTTTTCGTAATTAAGGGTATATCATAGGTAATATGTTGGTGTTAAAACTTTTGATGATTGAATAACATGATTTGAGGAATATTTTTTTAAATGTATAGCCTTGTATGCTAGATAGGCAAATTCTAAGTTGGGTAGAAGTTGCATTGTCAACTTGAGAGGAATTTCTTTTAGATTGTGACCAAGTAAGATCTGATTGTGAGATTAAGTCATTTTAAATGTGAAAAATTTTAGAAGGATGATTAAGATGATGTGGATTTAATAAAAAATTATATCTTGATAGTGAGGACCAAATATTTATACTTTGAGCACATGATTTAAAGTTTGAATGTTGAAGATTGAATCATTGATTTAAAACCTTGAGGATAAATATAGAATTCTAGGCTTGAACAATTGGTGAATTAGATATAAAATTTTACAATTTGATGATTTGAATTAAAAGTTAAATTTTGATTGCTGGATTACCTATTTAAAATATTGAGGATGTAAATTAAAACTAAAATTTGAAGAGTACGAAATTCTTAAGTGAAAAATAGGAATAATATTTGATTAGAATTGTTTTCTAGAGGAGATTATGATAGTTGGAGATCGTGATATAAAATTTGATATGGGTTATTTAAATCTTGAAGATGTCATATAGATTTAGCCTAAATTTGGATGTGATTATTTAAAAATCGAGAAGAGATTACAATATATTAAATTTTGATTAAACAGTGGTTACCTTAATTTTGAAAGTGATTGCGATAGATTTGAATAGATTTTAAATTTTGGAAGAGATTGCGATTGACTTGCCTTATATGCGAATGTGAAGGAATTAACAAATTATGCCCTATTTTAATTTTGAGGATGAAATTGTTTTTAAGTTGGGTAGATTGTAAATTCCCTCACCCAAAATTAGGTTTACTTGGCTTAGATAGTGAGAATAAGGTTAGTTTGAATCCAATTAGAAATAGAACACGGTATTTTATTTAATTTTGTAATATTTACATCACATAGGGCACCATACCGTTGCTTCGATAATTGGAGCACTACACTAGCCACTGCCTACCTACAAACTTCATATCCTTGTCCTAGAGGTGCCCGCCTTCTATTCTGACCTTTGTGTAACTTATAATTAAGCTCCCTTGTGCTATATTTTAGTCGCACAACAGTCGTCGCGAACGTTATTTCTTAATTCTAAAATAATTCTAACTTTGTATCCTTGTGCGTTCCAATCAAAATTGGAGACACAATCTTGACCCGTTTCGTACAACCCAATCTATGACAATATTCTACTCTGAGTCCTCTATGTCCATGACACTTGTGTCCCACCTAATTTTATCCCCATGTACTTCTAATTAATTCTAATTTCCATCTTTGTGCGATTTTCTAATTGTTGGGCGCTTTTATGCAAAAGTGCATTGAGGTGTCCACACCATTGGACATGACACATAAAAAAACCTAATTCTCCTCCATATGAATTCTTCCCATGAATTTTCGGAATGTGCAACGCACAACATCGTCCCCTCATTAAACCTAGCCTTGCATTTGAAACAATGCAAATTATAGCCCTCCAAACATCCCCATGACAATTGGAAAATCATGGAGGTTAGGATGGAGGAAGGTACAGAATAAGCTGCAATCTCTATCTTATACCATCATTGACTTTCTATCGTGGCTTAGTTTTAATTTCGAGGACGAAATTTTTATAAGTTGGGTAGAATGTAAAACCCCAAATTTTAATAAACCATATTAATTATTTAAGTAATTATTTAATTGATTTATAGTAATTATTAGCTAATTAGGAGAAATAGAATTTATTGAATTTTTATGCTAGGTGTTTGGTGCTTTAGAGGATTTACGGAGCAATTATAACTTTTCTTTAATTATTTCCATGTAGGAGACCCTTTGGACAGCTGAGTAGATTTATTGTATGCACTAAATAAATTTTCTCGAATTATATATATATATATATATATATATATATATATATATATATATATATATATATATATATATATATAAAGATAGAATAAAAGAAAATAGAATAGAAAAGAAAATAGAAAACAAATAAAAGAGAAGGAAAGAAAAAGAAATAAAAGAAAAAGAAAAAGAAATTAGATTAATGGACAAAACCCACTACCCATTATCTAAAACCTACCCGCAGCCGCCTAAAACCTACCAGCACCCTTTAGAAATCAGCAGTAGCAGCTAAGAGCCCTCACCCGCGCTGAGTTCCCAACCCCCCCGGCTTGTATATATAGCCGCGCCGCCGTCGGAGACTGCACGACCGCCACCCCCGCGCCTCCGCGCGACCACCCTGCAACCACAACAGATTTTGAACAGCAACTTACCTGTGTTCACGTCTCGTTTCTTGCGCCCCCGTTCGACCAAACTCGACCCCGTCTTCACCGGTATGTTCACGATCTATCCCTCTTCCATATCTGTGCATTAGTTGATCTCGAACAACGCGTAACCCTAGGCGAAAACAGCGACCAAGTTGGCAAAAAACGATAACTTTTGGATCGCAGAAAACTGCGATAACTACCCAAGTTCACGGACTCGTATCTCCCACCACAGAGATCCGAATTCGGTTTTTCTTTTTGGTATGCGAAGACCACCTAACCTAGTTTATTTCCTATCAAATACAATAATTTATTAGCTACTGTATGTTAAATTAAATTAGACAAAAAATCCTGAAAACCTGCTTTTTCTAATTTCCAGAAATTGCGATACGCAGCGCGCCCCGCCAAACGGGACCGCCCCGTCGTGTACCAAGTATACCAAAAGGTGCGCGCGGTATACCCAGACGTGTGGGCTTTTGCGAAAACTGACTTGGACGCGTGTGCGCGTCGGAATCAGCCCGTATCCGCGAAAATCCTCCGTATCGCAACGTTTACAAAACCTCGCGCCATTTAGTGCACGCTCGTCAGAATGCGACAAAACTTGCGCCACTGGACTCGTGGTATCGCGCTGGTCCTGTGACCCAATTTTTATGCAGTTCTGAGACAGTCGACCAAATCGCCTATTGGCGGGCCAACGGTTGACTTTTTGGGCGAAATTGTGTTCGGCTCACCGGAATCCATATTTGGACATACCGTTGAGTTCGTACTGACATTTAGAGTTTGTTTGACCTATAATTTATCCTATTTAGAGACCGTTATCCCTGGCACGCTTTTCGGTGCAAAGTGGCCCATATATAGAGCCCACTTTGACACGAAATTACCGTTTTGCCCCTGTGTCCAAATTGGATGAAAGGGTAGTGATTTATAGCTATTTTGCTTATTCTGGGAACATTGGTGATGTTTATTTCAGCATCCGGAGACGTTCATTCTGAGACCGTAGTTTCTGACTCTTGGTGTTTGACATCTGGACGTTACATTTTGCAGCTCTCTTGCCAGGCAAGTATACCTTGCCATTGTGCTGTTATTCATATTCCATATGTTGCATGCATATTTATTTTCTGTCTTTAGTTCATATATTTTAACTGCTATATAAAATGCGCGTCCAAGGATACTTGGATGCAACGACGGTGTCGTCGTGATATATTTTTATTATGTATATGCATTGACCTTGTTTATGAGACCACCCCATTATCATGAAGCATCATTATGTTTCATTGGCCGTGACACAGCTATTACACGAGTGTGAGTCTCATATAGATCACGGACTACGTGGCAGGTCTGGCCTCCTGTACGTATGAGCCGTGCGTTAGGGAATAACTGCTGATAGAAACTTTGCATGCTAGAAGACTTAGCAGTTATTAGTAGTCCAGGGACATAGCCTATTGTAGTATGGTGGTCCAATCCTTGTCCTTGTTTGGTTGCAGGGTTGGGCTATTGTACTAAAGGGGAGGATTAGGGTTAGGTTTAGGGCTTCTCACAGGCGGAGCTGCGGCGGCTGAGGGGCGGCGCTGCGGGGGGGGGAAGGCCGGCCGGAGGGGCTCGGGCGGCGCCGGCGAGGCTGGCGGAGGCAGCGCAGGGGCCGGAGGTCGCCGGAGCAGCGGGCGGAGCGGCTGCGGGCTGCTGAATAGGAGGAAGGAGGAGAGGGAGGCCGGCTCGGGGCGGCTCACGGCGGGAGGAGATTGGCGCAGGAGGCGGAGGGAGGTTGGCCGGGGGGTCTCGGTGGTCGTCGGGGCGTTCCGACGAGTTTGAGGGAGATGGGGAGGCGGAAGAGGCGACCGGAGGTAGGGATTTTATAGGGGTCCGCGGGGCCGAGGGTGGCGGAGGCGAGGCCGGGAAGGGCGGAGGCGTGGGGCGACGTGGGCGGGGCAGGCGCGACGCACGGCCGGGCGGGGCGGCGGGAATTGCGGGCAGCCGGCTGGGTCGTGGGGAGGGGATCCGGGTCGGGTGCGGGTCGGGTCTGACCGACCCGCCCGACCCGCTAGCCCAAGGCTGGGCTGGGTTCGGTCGAACGGGCTCGGCCCATTGGGCCGGGCCGGGCCCAAGCTAAAAATAATAAAAAAAACAATAATAATAATAATAATAATAATATTAATAATAAATATAATAAGAGTAATTAAATAAATAATAAAATACTATTTAGGCATTTAAAAATAGGTCTGGGGTCCGATAAATTCCAGAAAAATTGCCCTAAGTCCAGTTTTTCATTTTACATCCAAAAATATTATTTCCATAATATTTTAATACTGTTTAATATCAATTAAAAATCATTGAATAATTAAAACCCTGTTTTTAAATTACAGAAAAATCCCAGAAAATTCCAGAAAATTGTGAAAAATCCAGTTTTTAAAATTTTGAAAAATCAGGGGGTTTACAATCTACTCCCCTTAAGAGGATTGCGTCCTCGCAATCAAAGAATAACCGGTCAACAGAGATGACACGGTATCGCTCGAAACACATCACGAGATACTTAGGGAAATACCGTTTCCCTAAAAATGAAAGTTATGCACTTTCCAGAGAAAATCTAGTTAAAGCAAGAAAATTACAACTTTTATAAAAACCAGGTTATTATTAACAGGTTGCAATTTACTAGGTTGGGGCTGAGGTCACGAACCAGCGGGCACGAACTACACAAGACTAAAACGGATAACTACGAATCACTTACTCGCATCAGCGTCCTGCACAGTCAGCGCATAAGCTTGTCCGCGTCCTTGAGGTGGATTCCTCTGCTGCTGCTGGGCTTGCTGGAAGAGTGCTGCTTGAGGTGCCAGAGGTGGCCTCGGTGCTGGTAGAGCTGGTTGGTTTGCCCTTCGTGCTCCATCTCGATGCTGGGGACAGTCCTTGGCTATGTGCTGATTGGTGCCGCAAATCAGGCACAATCCCAACTTGCGTCTGCAGTCCTTCTCGACATGACCTATCTTGCCGCAGTAGTGACAGGTAGGAAGGGTCTACGAAGCTGTCCTCGGTGGCTGGTGCGTGTGAGATCTCTTTGCAGATTCTCCTGGTGATGTCCTGTCTGGTGCTGAGGTGATTGGCCGCTTGTGGTGAGACTCCCTCCTGGTGACGCGTTCCAGGCGTCGGGCTGCAGCGAGAACATCTGAGTAGGAGGTAGGTGCGACGGATCCGATGAGTCTTTGTAGCTCAAAGTTCAGTCCGTCGAAGAACTTCTCGGCCTTCTCTTCCTCTGTCGGGATCAGGGTTGGGGCGAAGCGGCTCAGACGAATAAATTCCGCGTTGTACTCTTCCACTGTCATAGAGTCCTGAGTGAGACGGTTGAATTTGTCCCGCAGTTCGGATCGTGCGATAGCCGGAATGTACATCTCTTGGAAGAGTCTGAAAAACTCCTCCCAAGTGACTCGGTCTGGTCTGAGTCGCGTCTCCTCAGACAACCACCAGTGATGAGCATTATCCGTCAATTGCATTCGGACGGCAGTCATCCAACGTTCCCGTGGTAGCTCAGCTGCTTCAAGTTGATGCCGAATGTTGGTGAGCCATTCGTGAACTTCTGTGGGCTCTTCCTTGCCGGAGAAAGTGCGGGGCTTCAGTTGGCGGAAGTCAGTGATAGAGCCTGTAGATGGCCGTCGAGCTGGTAGGTTGGTCTGCTCCAGTACAGTTACGATGCTGTCCCTCCAGAAGTTGGCTTCGCGACGCTGAGTGTCACGCCCCAGTCCCAAAATGACGAGAGACTGAGCACGTGAGCAATGGCCAGCAGCACGCACCGATGGACAATCCAATTTAATGGCTCCATCAGGGCATGCTTAAGCTGTAGTCTAGCAGTAATAATTACAAGTCTCAGGTATTTCTAATCTCATCCACCGATAACACAGATTGAAGCCAGACATAATGTAATGGAAATATGCAATATGAAATAAGGTTATCTCGGGAAACAAATCCGAGAATTATTCTGTTACAATAAAGGAAAGACAGGAAATAAAATGCTGGAAAATGTAAATACTGAGTAGTGCCGCCGGTGCTCAAGAGAAGTCTTCAGCCACTATCTCGTCCTCTGTTCCTGGTTCTGTTCTGAGAAGTGCTCCGGTACCGTACACTTCTGGGTAGTTCTCTTCAGCTGTACCTGGGGACATCATCCATTCCAGGTCCTCAGGGGACATAGCAAGGTACAGAAATAACTCAAGCCAAATGAATATCAGTGCAGCAATAAGATAATCAGCAGGGTAAACTAAGTAACCAGCTATGTGATATGCAATATGAGAGCAGCACTAGATCTCAGGCCGAAGCCACTACAAGCTCTGTGTCGGGGAGCCGGTAGCAGCAATAACTATGATTTACACTATGATATATACTATGTTTTATATATAATATCAGCCTGTAGTCTGTGTGTGTCTCCCCACCCAATGTAATCACACGTCTCATGTCCATGACACGCATAATCATAACTAATGCAGTAAGTCTGATATCTATGAATCAAATGTCTAAGAATGTAAAGTCTATGTCATAAACATGCAACCTATACAGAATCACCTTGAATGTCTCAGGAAGACTCTGTCTCATGAAATAGTGTCAAGTGTCCTGGGTTCTGGTGTACTTGATAGGACAAGTACGAGAATTATCGGGTCTCGATATCCATGTCTATGTGACGTTACACAACCCCGCATACGGAGTTGGCACCCGACTATGATCGGACACTAAGCACGTCACCCGTTCCCTAGGTTAAGCAGTTAAAACATGTTTATATTTAATTCACATGAAATCAAGTAAAATACTATGTCAAGGATTACTGAGATTTGGCAAGATTTAATTGTCCTTTATTGCATAATTAAGTCCAGAAATTAATTAGCAAGCTGCAGAGTTTGGCAAGGTACACTTGCCTGTGGTTTTGGCTATGTTCGCAGTTCTGACTTCGGTTGGATTAGCAGGCGGTACTCCAGTTGCTGAAACAACCATCACCATCAGATCCAGAAAATATCAATCAGCTAGAAACGCCTGTCCTTGGGTCCAATTTGGAGACAAGGACAAAAACGGCAGTTTCGGGCCAAAACGGGGTCCACCGGTGGGCCCGCTCTGCACCGAAAAACGCGTCAGGGTCAACGGTCTCCAAATTCACCAAACTTAGTGTCAACAGGTCAGAAACGCTGATACGAACCCAACGGAACTTTCAGAATTGAATTCCGATGAGCCGATCACAAAATCGCCCGTCGAGCGGGGCCTGTGGGGCCCACGACACGCGATTTCGTCAACGTTCTCAGAATCGAACCAAACTTGACCCACAGGACCAGCGTATCGCTACGAGTCCGATGGCGCAAGTTTCGTCTCGATCCGACGTGTGTGCACAAAGTTAGGTCGAATTGCAGAAAAGGCGGATACGGGGCGATGTCCGCGGATACGCGTTGATTCCGGTGTGCACGCACACCCGAATCAGCTTCCGCGAAAACTCACACGTCCGTATCGACGAGGCGCACGTATCGGTGAAGACCGTGCGCGACCAAGTCGTCCCGTTTGGCGGGGCGTACTCAGTTCCGGGGTGAAACAGAGTCTGGATTTTTCCTGTTTTTGGATCGCGGTGTACGATCGCCACAGGCCGCGATGCCCCGAACAGTTTGTCCGGGCACCGAGAGGGTCATCCAGGCTTCGCGTAGGAATTTACAGAATCGAAAACGGAGATCAGGGTTGCAAGATATGAATACCTGAAGAGGACCAAAAATCGGGGCTTTTCGAGTCCGAATCGTGTCCTGGACACGTGTCCAGTGCTGTGTCCACTGTGTTTGGGCTGTGTCCTGCGTCCTGCCGCCGTGTCCGGGGCTCGGGGGGGGGCTGGTCGTCGGTCGGCGAGGTCGGCCGGGCTCTGGCGGCGGTTGGCGAGGTCTCCGGCGGCGTCGAGAGGGCCGGCCGGCAGCTCGAGCAGTGGGAAGGAGGGCTCGGGGGTCTGGCCGCCTGGGGAGGAGGAGAAAGGGAAGAAGAGGAGGAAGGGGAGAGGAGGAGAAAGGCTGAGAAGGCGGTGGCGCGGGGCTTGCGGTCGGCGGAGGGCTCGCCGGAGGTCAGTTAGATCTAGGGTTAGGGTTACGGGGGAAAGGAGAGGGCGGATGGGGGTATTTATAGGTGGCTCGGGCGGGGGTTGGCCGAGGGAGTGGCCGGGGAACGCGGAGGAGCGTCGGGGTCGTGGGATCCAGGGTGGCGGTCGTGGCGCCGGAGAGCGCGGCGGCCGGCGAGATTTTCGGCTCGTGGCCGAACGTGGGAACGGGTGAAGGAGAAGCGGGTCCGGGTCGGGCGCGGATCCGGGTGGGCGGACCCGCCCGACCCGCTAAGGGTGAGGGTTGGGCCACTCCGAACGGGCTCGGCCCACTGGGCCGGGCCGGGCCCAAAACTCAAAATAAATAATAAAAATAATAATAATAATAAATAATATTAATAATAATTAATTAATTAAGGAAAATAGTTTTTAGGCTTTTTAAAAATAGGTCTGATGCCCAATAAAATCCCAGAAAATTACCCTAAGTCCGGTTTTCTATTTTACATCCAAAAATATTATTTTCATAATATTTTAATACTGTTTAATACCAATTAAAAATCATTGAATAATTAAAACCCTGTTTTAAATTACTGAAAAATCCCTGAAAATTCCAGAAAATTGTGAAAAATCCAGTTTTTTTAAAATTTTGGAAAATTCAGGGGGTTTACAATCTACCCCCCTTAAGAAGATTGCGTCCTCGCAATCAAAGAATAACCGGTCAACAGAGATGACGCGGTCGCAAGCATCGTTTGAAAACACATCACAAGAGGCTTCAGGGAAATACCGTTTCCCTAAAAATCGAAAGTTTACACTTTCCAGGAAAATCTAGTTAAAACTATAACTTTTATGAAAACCAGGTTATTATTAACAAGTTGCAAATTACTAGGTTGGGGCTGTGGTCACGAACCAACGAGCTAAGACAAGACTAGAAACGGAAAACTACGAATCACTTACTCGCATCGGCGTCCTGCACAGTCAGCGCATAAGCTTGTCCTCGTCCTTGAGGTAGATTCCTCTGCTGCTGTTGGGCTTGCTGGAAAAGTGCCGCCTGAGTTGCCAGAGTTGGCCTCGGTGCTGGGGGAGCTGGTTGGTTTGCCCTTCGTGCTCCATCTCGATGCTGAGGACAGTCCTTGGCTATGTGTTGATTGGTCCCGCAAATCAAGCATAACCCTAACTTGCGTCTGCAGTCCTTCTCGACATGGCCTATCTTGCCGCAGTAGTGACAGGTAGGAAGGGTCTGCGAAGCTGCCCTAGGTGGCTGGTTCGTGTGAGATCTCTTTGCAGATTCTCCTGGCGATGTTCTGTCTGGTGCTGAGGTGATTGGCCGCTTGAGGCGAGACTCTCTCCTGGTGACGCGTTCCATGCGTCGGGCTGCAGCGAGAACGTCCGAGTATGAGGTAGGTGCGATGGATCCGATGAGTTTCTGCAGCTCAATGTTCAGTCCGTCGAAGAATTTCTCGGCCTTCTCTTCCTCCGTCGGGATCAGGGTTGGGGCGAAGCGGCTCAGACGAATAAATTCCGCGTTGTACTCTTCCACTGTCATAGAGTCCTGAGTGAGACGGTTGAATTTGTCCCGCAATTCGGATCGTGCGATAGCCGGAATGTACATCTCTTGGAAGAGTCTGGAGAACTCCTCCCAAGTGACTCGGTCTGGTCCGAGTCGCGTCTCCTCAGACAACCACCAGTGGTGCGCGTTGCCTGTCAACTGCATTCGGACAGCAGTCATCCAGCGTTCCCGGGGGAGCTCGGCTGCTTCAAGTTGATGCCGTATGTTGGTGAGCCACTCGTGAACTTCTGTGGGCTCTTCCTTGCCGGAGAAAGTGCGGGGCTTCAGTTGGCGGAAGTCAGTGATAGAGCCTGTAGATGGCCGTCGAGCTGGTAGGTTGGCCTGCTCCAGTGCAGTTACGATGCTGTCCTTCCAGAAGTTGGCTTCGCGACGCTGAGCCTCGTGTTGGACTTGTTGCTGGGCTTGCATCATCGCGTAGATCATTTGGAATATCTGCTGCCCGTCAATTGGCTGTCCTTGTGGGAGTACGGGGGTTGGTGGAACGAACTGCGGCGGAGGTGGAATGTCATCGCGTCGGAATCGGGAGGTAGGTTGACCTGCCTGCTGGCTCTGTTGAGTTGTGGGAATTCCTCCGACTGGTGTCACTTCGTCGTCGTAGGTGACACCTGTAGCTTGGGGTGTTCCGACGGGAGTCTCGTTGCATTCTTGTGGGTCCATTTTCCTGCATCCAAAATAACCAATAAGAGGTGCACGGGAATCAAGGCAAGATGCAAGTAAATTATTTGAAGTCGATATAGAGATCAAAACGATTCAAGCAAGTGGATGAGATCCTAAAAACTTATCTTATCTTATTGCAGGCCTGTTCGGTCCCTAAGTTGAAACCGAACAATTTAGTCGTAGACCTGCATGGGCCACCACAAAAACCATGTCACGCCCCAGTCCCAAAATGACGAGGGACTGAGCACGTGAGCAATGGCCAGCAGCACGCACCGATGGACAACCCAATTTAATGGCTCCATCAGGGCATGCTTAAGCTGTAGTCTAGCAGTAATAATTATAAGTCTCAGGTATTTCTAATCTCATCCACCGATAACACAGATTGAAGCCAGACATAATGTAATGGAAATATGCAATATGAAATAAGGTTATCTCGGGAAACAAATCCGAGAATTATTCTGTTACAATAAAGGAAAGACAGGAAATAAAATGCTGGAAAATGTAAATACTGAGTAGTGCCGCCGGTGCTCAAGAGAAGTCTTCAGCCACTATCTCGTCCTCTGTTCCTGGTTCTGTTCTGAGAAGTGCTCCGGTACCGTACACTTTTGGGTAGTTCTCTTCAGCTGTACCTGGGGACATCATCCATTCCAGGTCCTCAGGGGACATAGCAAGGTACAGAAATAACTCAAGCCAAATGAATATCAGTGCAGCAATAAGATAATCAGCAGGGTAAACTAAGTAACCAGCTATGTGATATGCAATATGAGAGCAGCACTAGATCTCAGGCCGAAGCCACTACAAGCTCTGTGTCGGGGAGCCGGTAGCAGCAATAACTATGATTTACACTATGATATATACTATGTTTTATATATAATATCAGCCTGTAGTCTGTGTGTCTCTCCCCACCCAATGTAATCACACGTCTCATGTCCATGACACGCATAATCATAACTAATGCAGTAAGTCTGATATCTATGAATCAAATGTCTAAGAATGTAAAGTCTATGTCATAAACATGCAACCTATACAGAATCACCTTGAATGTCTCAGGAAGACTCTGTCTCATGAAATAGTGTCAAGTGTCCTGGGTTCTGGTGTACTTGATAGGACAAGTACGAGAATTATCGGGTCTCGATATCCATGTCTATGTGACGTTACACAACCCCGCATACGGAGTTGGCACCCGACTATGATCGGACACTAAGCACGTCACCCGTTCCCTAGGTTAAGCAGTTAAAACATGTTTATATTTAATTCACATGAAATCAAGTAAAATACTATGTCAAGGATTACTGAGATTTGGCAAGCTTTAATTGTCCTTTATTGCATAATTAAGTCCAGAAATTAATTAGCAAGCTGCAGAGTTTGGCAAGGTACACTTGCCTGTGGTTTTGGCTATGTTCGCAGTTCTGACTTCGGTTGGATTAGCAGGCGGTACTCCGGTTGCTGAAACAACCATCACCATCAGATCCAGAAAATATCAATCAGCTAGAAACGCCTGTCCTTGGGTCCAATTTGGAGACAAGGACAAAAACGGCAGTTTCGGGCCAAAACGGGGTCCACCGGTGGGCCCGTTCTGCACCGAAAAACGCGTCAGGGTCAACGGTCTCCAAATTCACCAAACTTAGTGTCAACAGGTCAGAAACGCTGATACGAACCCAACGGAACTTTCAGAATTGAATTCCGATGAGCCGATCACAAAATCGCCCGTCGAGCGGGGCCTGTGGGGCCCACGACACGCGATTTCGTCAACGTTCTCAGAATCGAACCAAACTTGACCCACAGGACCAGCGTATCGCTACGAGTCCGATGGCGCAAGTTTCGTCTCGATCCGACGTGTGTGCACAAAGTTAGGTCGAATTGCAGAAAAGGCGGATACGGGGCGATGTCCGCGGATACGCGTTGATTCCGGTGTGCACGCACACCCGAATCAGCTTCCGCGAAAACTCACACGTCCGTATCGACGAGGCGCACGTATCGGTGAAGACCGTGCGCGACCAAGTCGTCCCGTTTGGCGGGGCGTACTCAGTTCCGGGGTGAAACAGAGTCTGGATTTTTCCTGTTTTTGGATCGCGGTGTACGATCGCCACAGGCCGCGATGCCCCGAACAGTTTATCCGGGCACCGAGAGGGTCATCCAGGCTTCGCGTAGGAATTTACAGAATCGAAAACGGAGATCAGGGTTGCAAGATATGAATACCTGAAGAGGACCAAAAATCGGGGCTTTTCGAGTCCGAATCGTGTCCTGGACACGTGTCCAGTGCTGTGTCCACTGTGTTTGGGCTGTGTCCTGCGTCCTGCCGCCGTGTCCGGGGCTCGGGGGGGGGGCTGGTCGTCGGTCGGCGAGGTCGGCCGGGCTCTGGCGGCGGTTGGCGAGGTCTCCGGCGGCGTCGAGAGGGCCGGCCGGCAGCTCGAGCAGTGGGAAGGAGGGCTCGGGGGTCTGGCCGCCTGGGGAGGAGGAGAAAGGGAAGAAGAGGAGGAAGGGGAGAGGAGGAGAAAGGCTGAGAAGGCGGTGGCGCGGGGCTTGCGGTCGGCGGAGGGCTCGCCGGAGGTCAGTTAGATCTAGGGTTAGGGTTACGGGGGAAAGGAGAGGGCGGATGGGGGTATTTATAGGTGGCTCGGGCGGGGGTTGGCCGAGGGAGTGGCCGGGGAACGCGGAGGAGCGTCGGGGTCGTGGGATCCAGGGTGGCGGTCGTGGCGCCGGAGAGCGCGGCGGCCGGCGAGATTTTCGGCTCGTGGCCGAACGTGGGAACGGGTGAAGGAGAAGCGGGTCCGGGTCGGGCGCGGATCCGGGTGGGCGGACCCGCCCGACCCGCTAAGGGTGAGGGTTGGGCCACTCCGAACGGGCTCGGCCCACTGGGCCGGGCCGGGCCCAAAACTCAAAATAAATAATAAAAATAATAATAATAATAAATAATATTAATAATAATTAATTAATTAAGGAAAATAGTTTTTAGGCTTTTTAAAAATAGGTCTGATGCCCAATAAAATCCCAGAAAATTACCCTAAGTCCGGTTTTCTATTTTACATCCAAAAATATTATTTTCATAATATTTTAATACTGTTTAATACCAATTAAAAATCATTGAATAATTAAAACCCTGTTTTAAATTACTGAAAAATCCCTGAAAATTCCAGAAAATTGTGAAAAATCCAGTTTTTTTAAAATTTTGGAAAATTCAGGGGGTTTACACTGAGCCTCGTGTTGGACTTGTTGCTGGGCTTGCATCATCGCGTAGATCATTTGGAATATCTGCTGCCCGTCAATTAGCTGTCCTTGTGGGAGTACGGGGGTTGGTGGGACGAACTGCGGCGGAGGCGGAATATCATCGCGTCGGAATCGGGAGTTAGGTTGACCTGCCTGCTGGCTCTGTTGAGTTGTGGGAACTCCTTCGACTGGTGTCACTTCGTCGTCATAGGTGACACCTGTAGCTTGGGGTGTTCCGACGGGAGTCTCGTTGCATTCTTGTGGGTCCATTTTCCTGCATCCAAAATACCCAGTAAGAGGCGTACAGGAATCAAGGCAAGATGCAAGTAAATTATTTGAAGTCGATATAGAGATCAAAAACGATTCAAGCAAGTGGATGAGATTCTAAAACTTATCATATTCTTATTGCAGGCCTGTTCGGTCCCTAAGTTGAAACCGAACAATTTAGTCGTAGACCTGCATAGGCCACCACAAAAACCATGTCACGCCCCAGTCCCCAAAATGACGAGGGACTGGAGAGGCGTGGCAATGGCCAGCAGCACGCACCGATGGACAACCCAATTTAATGGATCCATCAGGGCATGCTTAAGCTGTAGCCTAGCAGTAACAAGTACAAGTCTCAGGTATTTCTAATCTCATCCACAGAAATAGACAGATTAATTGCCAGAAATAATGCAATGGAAATAAATATGCAATATCAAATAAAGTTATCTCGGGAAACAAATCCGAGAATTATTCTGTTACAATTAAGGAAAGACAGGAAATAAAATGCTGAAAAATATAAATACTGAGTAGTTGAAGCCTGCGCTCAAGAGAAGTCTTCGGCCACTATCTCGTCCTCTGTTCCTGGTTCTATTCCGAGGAGTGCTCCGGTACCGTACACTTCTGGGTAGTTCTCTTCAGCTGTACCTGGGGACATCATCCATTCCAGGTCCTCAGGGGACATAGCAAGGTACAGAAAAACTCAAGCCAAACGAATATCAGTGCAGCAATAAGATAATCAACAGGGTAAACTAAGTAACCAACTATGTGATATGCAATATGAGAGCAGCACTAGACCTCAGGCTGAAGCCACTACAAGCTCTGTGTCGGGGAGCCGGTAGCGGCAATAACTATGAATTTCACTATGATATATACTATGTTATATATATAATATCAGCCTGTAGTCTGTGTGTCTCTCCCCACCCAATGTAATCACGCTAGCCATGACCATACGTCTCATGTCCATGTCAGCGGGATTATAACTAATGCAGCAAGTCTGGTAGCTATGAATCAAAATGTCTAAGAATGTAAAGTCTATGTCCTATAACATGCATCCTATACAGAATCACCTTGAATGTCTCAGGAAGACTCTGTCTCATGAAATAGTGTCAAGTGTCCTGGGTTCTGGTGTACTTGATAGGACAAGTACGAGAATTATCGGGTCTCGATATCCATGTCTATGTGACGTTACACAACCCCGCGTACGGAGTTGGCACCCGACTGTGATCGGACACTAAGTACGTCACACGTCTCCTAGGTTAAGGAGTTAAAACATGTTTATATTTAATTCATAAGAAATCAAGTAAAGTACTATGTCAAGAATTACTGAGATTTGGCAGGCTTTATTTGTCCATTATTGCATGATTAAGTCCAAAAAATAATTAGCAAGCTGCAGGGTTTGGCAAGGTACACTTGCCTGTGGTTCCGGCTATGTTCGCGGTTCTGACTTCGGCGGAAATTGCAGGCGGTACTCCGGTTGCTGAAACAAATATCACCATCAGATCCAGAAAATATCAATCAGCTAGAAACGCCTGTCCTTGGGTCCAATTTGGAGACAAGGGCAGAAACGGCAGTTTCGGGTCAAAACGGGGTCCACCGGTGGGCCCGCTTTGCACCGAAAAACGCGTCAGGGTCAAAGGTCTCCAAATTCACCAAACTCAGTGTCAACAGGTCAGGAACGCTGATACGAACCCAACGGAACTTTCAGAATTGAATTCCGATGAGCCGTTCACAAAATCGCCCGTCGAGCGGGGCCTGTGGGGCCCACGACACGCGATTTCGTCAACGTTCTCAGAATCGAACCAAACTTGACCCACAGGACCAGCGTATCGCTACGAGTCCGATGGCGCAAGTTTCGTCTCGATCCGACGTGTGTACACAAAGTTAGGTCGAATTGCAGAAAAGACGGATACGGGGCGATGTCCGCGGATACGCGTTGATTCCGGTGTGCATGCACACCCGAATCAGCTTCCGTGAAATCCCACACGTCCGTATCGACGAGGCGCTCATGTCTGTGAAGACCGCGCGCGACCAAGTCGTCCCGTTTGGCGGGGCGTACTCGGTTCCGGTGTGAAACAGGGTCTGGTTTTTCCTGTTTTTGGATCGCGGTGTGCGATCACCACAGGACGCGATGCCCCGAACGGTTTGTCCGGACACCGAGAGGGTCATACAGGCTTCGTAACGCAATTTGCGGAATCGAAAACGGAGCTACGAGCAAAAAGTTACACGTACCTGAAGGGACCCGAGAAACCGGGGCAAAACCGTGTCCGACACGACACAGGACACGTGTCCTGTGTCCGACACGCAGGGGAGGATTAGGGTTAGGTTTAGGGCTTCTCACAGGCGGAGCTGCGGCGGCTGAGGGGCGGCGCTGCGGGGGGGGAAGGCCGGCCGGAGGGGCTCGGGCGGCGCCGGCGAGGCTGGCGGAGGCAGCGCAGGGGCCGGAGGTCGCCGGAGCAGCGGGCGGAGCGGCTGCGGGCTGCTGAATAGGAGGAAGGAGGAGAGGGAGGCCGGCTCGGGGCGGCTCACGGCGGGAGGAGATCGGCGCAGGAGGCGGAGGGAGGTTGGCCGGGGGGTCTCGGTGGTCGTCGGGGCGTTCCGGCGAGTTTGAGGGAGATGGGGAGGCGGAAGAGGCGACCGGAGGTAGGGATTTTATAGGGGTCCGCGGGGCCGAGGGTGGCGGAGGCGAGGCCGGGAAGGGCGGACGCGTGGGGCGACGTGGGCGGGGCAGGCGCGACGCACGGCCGGGCGGGGCGGCGGGAATTGCGGGCAGCCGGCTGGGTCGTGGGGAGGGGATCCGGGTCGGGTGCGGGTCGGGTCTGACCGACCCGCCCGACCCGCTAGCCCAAGGCTGGGCTGGGTTCGGTCGAACGGGCTCGGCCCACTGGGCCGGGCCGGGCCCAAGCTAAAAATAATAAAAAAAACAATAATAATAATAATAATAATAATATTAATAATAAATATAATAACAGTAATTAAATAAATAATAAAATACTATTTAGGCATTTAAAAATAGGTCTGGGGTCCGATAAATTCCAGAAAAATTGCCCTAAGTCCAGTTTTTCATTTTACATCCAAAAATATTATTTCCATAATATTTTAATACTATTTAATATCAATTAAAAATCATTGAATAATTAAAACCCTGTTTTTAAATTACAGAAAAATCCCAGAAAATTCCAGAAAATTGTGAAAAATCCAGTTTTTAAAATTTTGAAAAATCAGGGGGTTTACATTATTACAGGCGGCCTCTGGCGTTCAAAAGACGACATGCTTTTTAGGCCCCTGATTCTCCGAGAGAATCATGTCAATCCCATTTATGGCCAAATAGCCCACGTGTTGGAAAGTTGTTCTCAAACTGCATTCACATAGATGGTTAGGCAACCCATTGGATATTTATTTCAGTACTTTATTGGCATGCTTCTATGTATCTTGTTATGTCCCTCTGAGGACCTGGTCCCTTTCCAGGTGTAGATGTTCATGAGTATTCGCAGGAGCACAGATCCGGACTGGTTACTTATATTTGCGAGGAGGTCTTCTCTTCGAGCCCTGTGATTGTTAGTTGATATTCTTATATTGTGTTTGTTATGTTGCACTTATATATTCTAGTTAGTAGTGGATTTGTTTCCATCCAACTATCAGCTTTAGATACTTTGTATTGAGATCTAGTTTCATAGATATTGGTTATTTATTTATGTTCGATTTTCTGTGGATGAGATTTAGACTATACCCTGTGACTTGTGACATATGTACCACTTGTGGATTGTTGTTCATAATACAGCGTACGCATGTGTTATGGTTTCCATATATTGGAGTTGCCATATCCATGCGGCTGGCATGCTTACGTGTCCTAGTCCTATGTATTTTGGGACTGGGGCGTGACATTGTGCACTCCCTCCAATGCAGGTGACAAGTCTAGTCTGTAGGCAACGACACCGACCCTCTCAAGAATACTGAAAGGTCCGATGAATCGCGAATTAAGCTTTCCGCCTCCACCAAAATGAACCGTGCCACGTGTCAGAGAAATCCTCAGAAACACCAAACCAATAACCTACTACGAAACACAACCTTAGCACTCTAATAAAAACAAACAATCACAAGCAATGCAAAACATAATCTATACCTCAAACTCCAATGGTCTCCGGTGGCTATCGGCCCAATGCCGCTGTCTGTCCTGCGCCACTCGAAGTCTATCCCTGATGAACTTCACGTTCTCAGCTGCATCCACAACCATCTCTGGTCCCAATAAGGCTCTCTCACCAACATCATCCCATGATAACGGAGTGCGACATCTTCGTCCATACAACGCCTCAAATGGTGACATCTCTATACTGGCCTGGTAGCTGTTGTTGTAAGAAAACTCTACAAAGTGAAGATGATCCTCCCAAGAACCTCCAAAATCCAAAATACAGGTGCGCAGTATGTCCTCGAGAGTCAGAATAGTCCTCTCCGACTGCCCGTCTGTCTGAGGGTGATATACGGTACTGAACTTGAGCTGAGTGCCCAAGCTAGCCTGCAAACTCCTCCAAAAGTGGGACGTGAAGCGACTATCCCGATCCGAGACTATGCTCACTGGAACTCCATACAATCTGACTATTTGACGCACATACATCTCCGCGAGCTTCTCCGTAGACGTACGCACTTTGAATGACAGAAAGTGGACTGATTTGGTCAACCTGTCTACGATGACCCAAATCGTATCTTTACCTCCTGGAGAACGCAAAAATCTTGAAACAAAGTCCATCGTCACATGCTCCCATTTTCACTCTAGAATGGATAAAGGCTGAAGCAATCCACCTAGCCTCTGTCTCTCCGCCTTTACCTGCTGGCAAACCAAACATCTAGATATGAAGCTAGCCACCTCCCGCTTCATACCATACCACCAAACATGCTCGCTCATGTCCCTATACATCTTATTGGTACCTGGATGCATAGAGTACTGAGATCGATGCCTCTCCTGAAGAATCTCCTCGCGCAATGCTCCACTCGGCACACACAACCTGGTATCGTGCCGCAATGATCCATCATCTGAAATGCTGAAGTCCTCTGCCAATCTCATCCGGACCTGTGCTCTAATGCTTCTCAGAGACTCATCCTCGAACTATGCGACTCTAATCTGGTCCATCAACTCTGACTGTACCTGAAGTCCCCACATCTGTGCTGTAACTCCAGGAACTAATACCTCAATCCCCAAGCTAACAAGATCAGCCAATAAATGTCTGTCCCTCATCAAATACATAGCCACTGGATATCTGCTTAAGGCATCCGCGCCAACATTGGCCTTCCCTGGATGGTACTGCAAAGAAATATCGAAGTCCTTTATCAACTCCAACCATCGCCGCTGCCTCATGTTGAGCTCTTTTTGTGTAAACACATACTTCAAGCTCTTGTGATCTGTAAAGATCTCTACCCGCTCTCCATACAAGTAGTGCTTCTACAATTTAAGAGCAAAAATAACTGCTGACAATTTCAAGTCATGGGTAGGATAATTCTTCTCATGCTGACGTAATTGCCTGGAAGCATAGGCAATCACCTTCCCGTTCTGCTGCAACACATAACCCAAACCCTTACCCGATGCATTACTATATATAGAAAATCTTCCTGTCCCTGATGGCAATGTCAATATTGGAGATGTAGCCAACCTCTTCTTTAGCTCCTCAAAAGCAGACTGACAATCCTTAGTCCAGATAAACTCCATATCCTTCCTGGTTAGTCTAGTCATCGGCTCCGCAATTCTGGAAAAATCCTGAACAAATCTCTGATAATAGCCTGACAGTCCAAGAAAACTCCTGATCTCCGCTACTGCAGCTGCTGCATCTGCTGCTCTTGCTGGTTGCAGTTGCTGCTTGCTGTTGCAGTTGCTCCTCTTGCTGTTGCTCTCCCACTGTGCATGCTGATACCAGCAACCTGACCCCCTCTCAATGACACTCGACACTCGACACTCACACACTACACACACCCGATATATATATATATATATATATATATATATATATATATATATATATATATATATATATATATATATATATATACAATTACTACACTAGTGATGTTTATGAACTCCCCATCTCTCATGAACAACCATACATCAAAATAAAATATAGAACATATACATAATTACATATATACATATATATCATATAACAATATAATTATAACATTCTAATAGCTTTAACCAAGTTATATTGAATCTAAATGCAAGAAAAAAAATACGTGGAGTGCACCGCACCCGTATCACACTCATTCTATGATACGTTTGCGATACGGCTCCACCACACAACCAAACGTATCCCGAAGGACACGAGCAAGTCTAAAATTATAATTATGAACAATACGAAGAGCTAGCTACTCAACTACATGTCCGTGTCAAAATGTGACATGCTCAAACCCCCCGTGTCGGAAGAAAACCATCAAATCTACCCGTATCGCCAAATTATCGGGATACGGCCTACACGTATCCAATTATGGACACGACACTAGTCACACACAATAAACACATATCAATTTGGTCTAATTGACCTATTGACAAACACAAGATGTGCCAATCTCAAAATTCTCCCAAAATTGACACATAACACCACATAACTTTCTCCATAGGCCTCCAATGAACATAATTCCAATTTCTATGGGTAGCCTTAGTATATGAGAGGGTTCCTAATGATTAAATTATAGATTTAGAGTCTAATTAGAGAGAAAAAGCTGAATTGTACCTATTGGGAGATGTATTCCAAATAAAATTTCCAAATTGAGTGTCAAGAGCCTCCAACTTGTAGATCCTTGCTCCTCCTTGTAGATCCTTGCTTTCTCCTTATAGATCCTTGTTCTAATAGCCTCCAATGAGAATAGGGAAGAAATTGGAAAAAAATTGAGTAGAAATTGGTGTGGGAATGAAAAAATTTGGAAGAGAAAAAATTCTAGATCTAGATTTGGAATGACAAATGAGGAGAGAGTCTCTCCCCACTCCAATAGGTGGTCGGCCCTTTCCCATCCTCCAAGCTACTATGAATTGTCAAAAATATCCCTTGGGACTTGTCATGAAGAAATAATTAAGGAGAGAAGGCTCTAGTCAAATTGGTTTCACTAATTAATTCATCCTCCTAATGAATGAGCTTACTATTGGGCTCAATTCTAACTAGAAATAAATGTTGGTCCATGGATCTAATTTAAACTAGTTAGGTCCACTAACACAAGTCCAAAATAAATTTCACATCTAACAATAAATAAATAATACAATAAATAAATATTTACAACATGCACAATATTTAATATAATAATCCTAAAATAAAAATACTCATGTCCAATTACCAAACTACCCCTAGTTGAAAAAGTGGGGGTGACAAACTTTGTTCGATGATGACATGTATTTACAACTGCTAGTAAAACTGCAATGGCATTAGGAGCTCCAAGAGTGCAGGAGATGTAGATAGTGAAATTGTAATTCACAAGTTGTGTTCTATTGACTTTTCCATTTCTTCTATAACCTCAATTTTATAGCTAGTTTATAATGTAACAGTTTACTAGGCATAAATTTTCTGCATTTGTTTGTGTGTGATAAATCTTACGGATTTTTATTTTACTAAGAATCTTTGATCCAGGAAAATGTTCCTCTAGTGCAATGGACGATTTTGGAGATTTTACCGCAGCTACGTCCTACTGATGGGCTACCTTCAATATGATTACTGATTCTTCAAGAGCTAATCTGTTTTGTTGTGGGATTTGATGCTCCTCAGCATAAAAGGAAAGTAGAGAAGGAACCAAGTAGCAACATCAACAAAGCTGATAGGGGTTAAGATGAGATCTCAAGCTGCTTTCAGTTCACAAAGTGATGATCAAGCTGCTTTCAATTCTTCTGGGAGATTCAACATCTCGTTCAGATCTTGGCTTTAGTTTCTGTGGTGCCCCGTTCCCCCTATTAGAGGAGCGCGGCTAAGAAATACAAATCGGTATCGTTCGATCGGGATAGATTGAATCAAGATCTTATCCTCTTTATGGATTTGCTTCTTCGGAATCGATTCCCATATTCAATGGACCGTGTCCCGAGGATGGACTTAGCGGCATAGTCAAGAGGGACCTCTTTGCTGCAAGTTTTCTTGCCTAGTTTTCGCTGTCGCCTTTTTGCTTTCGTGCTTTTGAGTTGATTTTTTGGATTTGTGTTTTATTGAACGGTTTCAATGGATTTTATTGCTTTCGTTCGTTGAATTGCATTCCTTTCCGAGCTTGGAAAGAGTTGAAGATGTATTGATCAGCTGTTCGTGGCAATACAGGTGATCGTGCAGTAGACGTCGTGCGAACGGAGTCTTGAAGCACCTCTTTTCTTTCCTTTCTCCAACCAACTACTGAGTGGCTATATTCGATTCAGTTGACCCTTCTTCCAAGTCTTCACATCTAAAATCTTGCCTTCTTTATGCTTGTCAATCAACTTGTGAACGGTTACCTTATTGCATGTTAGTTCATTTAGAATGTTCTTTCTATGCTTCAATCTTAGTTAGAATGTATACTTCTTCTATAAATTGTGCCATGTATAGAACATACCTTGCCATGCAATAAACTGATCAGGGAGACTATACAAAATGAATCATGTCTTGCTACTTGTCTCGTGCTTGTGTTGCCTTAAACTGCATCAATTGATAACTTAGTATGAACGCCGTTCGATCACGGACAACTTGTGCACAAGGTCAATGGTTCCTGCGGACGGATGCTGGGGCACTAACACCGATCCGGACGAAACTTTACGATAGTCTCACGTGCTGGACGGAATGGCGTGTAGCGCCTCAGGTGCTTTCGTTGCATACCATCCTCGTTCAAGACTATAACTCATCCATTATGGCATACTGCCAGTGATCCCCACATATATTTAAACCTGTGCAAGCTAACTTGTGTCTTCGTGGCAGGGAAGGACAAGGTAAGTATTATACAGATGGTTCAGACGGGCAGGTAAAAGTCACCGAACGGTGGCATATTTATTTCAGAAATTTTTTATATCTATTATATGCTTGTAAAATGAACTAAGACAAGATAGAAAGACCACAAAATGACTTGCATGTTTTATATAAACAACTTGTGATTTGGTATAGTTGGGTTAGCTCGCCTTCACCAGTGTATTTTGATGTACTGACCCTCGTTGAAACATGTTTTCTGCACCAAGGAGATTCTGCGAGGAGCTAAAGCTACTTCCCATTCCACTCCACCAACCGGTATGCCCTGATCGTGCCTTAGTAGAAGTATTTTGAAGACCCAGGAGCTCGTGCTTCAAATTTATGCTGCTCCGTGGGAAGGCGATAGCTTCGCCAGAAGGTCTTTAACATTTTGAAGTTTTAGTAAAATAATGTAATGTACATGACAACTATCCCATTTTGAGTCCCCTTTTGTAAGCCCGTGCGACAATTATCCGACTCGTTCAAGAGTTTGTAAATGATGTTCATTATCAATAAAGAGAACTTTTCCCATGTTTCAATATTGTGTTTCAATTATCTACGTACTCTGAATATGTGCTCGTTATATAAAATACCTTAGCCTTGTGTGGTGCGCAACCTAGGCACGCACGATGTCACGCCCGGAGGACGACTATCGATTCCACGGAATCAGGGCGTGACAGTTTTCAGCTTCACCTGTTTTGTAATTTTTTAGGGGGTGGAGTTGCTTTGTGGTCTGCTATACCAAAATGTTTATAAGGATCTATTCTTAGTTGCTTGTAAAAAAAATATTGTGTCCCAAAGTACACTAGTAGCTGTCAAATTGTTACTTTCGGTCTTATTGATGCTTCTTCATGTTGAGGTGTATTGCCATGCTATTCCTTTGCCTATGTGAATATAAGAACAACTTTCTTTGCTTACTGGTCTAGTGGATAAAGATTTTTGAGTTGATTTTCAGATTTATTAGAAATATGAATTTGACTCCTCTTTTTTTTTTTCATGAAACAGCTACAAAGATTTTTATGGTATTTTGTTTAATGGACAATGAGATTGTTATTTAGGTTGACTGAATTTATATTTTTGCATATATTTTGTGAGTTAAGGTGGAACGATGACCATGTTTGTGAGCTCACAATGCAAGTGATTATATGGAGAGAGAGAGAGAGACTAAGATCCTCTAATATCTTGTCATGCCAATAAAATATGAAAAAAATCTATGAAAAATTGGCTTTATACATGATAAACTAGCCATAAAAAAATTATAAATGTATTTTTCTATGTTTAGTTGACATTACCGTTGATTATGAAATATTGACATTAGAGTACTTCAATCCAAATATGAGTATTTTTTAAACGTGTCGTATAGTTGGTAGCTTCTTTTACTCCGTCAGTTTTGACATCGGATCAAAATTGGGGATGATTGATATCTTTGTAACAGCAAGTAACAAACTACCAATTTAATTAATACAATTGCTTTGTATGTAGTATGTTTGAAGAATTAACATCAAATTTCTATTTCATTAGCAAATTCCAAAGAAAGGAAGAAAAAAATGGACAAAGTATTAATCAAAACATTTCCTTTTTCAAAAACTACACAAATTACAGTTGAAGCTATAAATCAAAGAACTACGTACATGAACTGAAAGAAGAAGGAAAAAAAATGATGTCTCATGTCGCTAACTAGCTAATACAAATTTCTAACACACTCCATTTTCCTCCTCCTCTCGCTCATGCCACACCCTACCCGAGCTTCCGCAATGTTCACCCCACACTACTAGAAAAAACGGGATTAGCGACGCTGTGTTTGATAATAAACGAAAGAAATGAAACTAGGTTTATACGAAACCCTTTCTTTGGTTTACAAACAAGAAAAAGAAGTACAATTAATCCTATACGAGGATGTTAAGTACAAAAATTTGATTCTGTGAAAATATTGCTATAGGAGTCTGATCTGCGGTCGATCACTTTGTCCCTTGGACCACACGATGACGAAGAAGTGCTGTAGAAGACGAAAAAGAAGCTTCAAAGACTGCAGGAGGGATTGAACTCTCGTTGCCCAAGTAGTCACTCAACACTCTCTGGATATACTCTCTTTTCTTGAAAAATCCTCCACCTTCTTCAAAATCTTCGACCCTCTTCAAAATCTTCGACCCTGGACCTCCGTGACCGGAGGTCTCTATTTATAGGGTTCAGTGGCAGTCGGCATAGAAATCGAACAGCGGAGAGAGCTGCACCCTTTACGCGGCGGTTATAATAACTGCTACCCACGTATGAATGATCTTCTGAACCGGTGTGTGACTCGTGTCCCATTATGAGGTAACGCATATAATCGCTCATCGAAGATCACGACATGCAAGCCACGTAGATAACTGCCCCTTGCATAGAGAAGGTTGGCATAAAAGCCAAATAACTATCTCGTTGGCGTAACAAGCCAAATAGCTGTTCTGATGGCGTAAAAGCCAGGTAGGCGTAGAAGCCAAAATAGCTGTCATGTTGGCGTAACAAGCCAAATAGCTGTTTTGATGGCGTAAAAGCCAAGTAGGCGTAGAAGCCGAATAGTTGTCAAGTTGGCGTAGAAGCCAAAATAACTGTCATGTTGGCGTAGAAGCCAAGTTCTGCGTAAAGCTTGATGCTGCATGGATAGGTAGACGGCGTAAAGATAGCCGATTATCCTTCCTTGACTGAGATCTTGAGCGTATTCTGGGCCAAATAGCCTAATCACGCACCTTTGCAAATATAGCCTGAGTTGGCATATTTCGAGGAGATAGCATACGGCGTACTCCTATAATTGAAAATAGCCAGGTCGGCGTATTTCGAGGAGATAGCATACGGCGTACTCCTATAGCTGAAAATAGCCTGGTTGGCGTAATGTGCAGGGATGGTGATGTGGACGTATTAGCCCTAATTATAACTCACCCAGTCATTAAAAGTAGAACCAAATCTCGTGCATTAAATGCAGAGATCTGCCCCCATCTCGCGCATTAACTGCAGAGACGTGCCTCGAGTTCTGTACGAAGAGCAGCTTTTGACGTGGCGGTTGGTTTCGTCTTATCCTGAGCGTAAAAGCTCATCTCTGCCTGTGTAGAATATGCAGCATATTCCTTGAATGCGTAAACAACGTCTTATATCAAGGATTTGTCACTAAACGACAGTCCAGGGCTCTGTGTAGAATCATCATTACAGCCGTCCTCTTGATAGTCGTGCAGTACTCTTTGTCAGGAGTCAGGTTCACTGCTTCGTCTGACAGGTTCATTCGAGGAATACGAAGAGTTCCTCGTACAACTTCCCGCTGCATTAAAAACAGATAGGTTTTACGCCGAAGTGGCGATGTAGCAACCCTTTTACGCCGAAGCAGTCTGGAAATACTGTATTATGCGGGTTATTCTGTGGCTATGTTTTACGTTGAATAGCGTTGAAGCTCTGCTGTACGCCCATCGCTCTGAAGTCATATTTTACGCTACCCAGTGCTGGAGCTCTGTTTTACGCGGACTTCCTACATGTTGAGGGTTTTACGCGTATAATTCCTCAGCGTATTTTTTATGCTTCTACAGACGCATTTTAGCAACTCCATGTAAAAACATCGCTATCGAAAGATAAATTAGCGACTCCATCAAAAACGTCGCTAGACGTCGCTAAATGGCGACATTTAGCGACGTTTAGCGACTTTTATTAAGATTTTAAAAGATGAGTCGCTATAAGTTCAATTAAGGTCGCTAAACGTCGCTAATATGTCTAATTTAGCGACGTTTAGCGACGTATATATTAAAAATATTTAGCGACGTCGCTAAATCTTATTTTAGCGACGTTGTTATTTGACGTCGCTAAACGTCGCTAAATTTTGGTTAATTAGGGCTCAGTTTTCTTTTCCCCCATCTGTCGAAAATTTTGAAAGTTTGAAAAACCTTTCGATTTCCAGAGTCCAAGAGGCCGTCCAAGAGGCCGTTGACCGTCAGATTGCGTCTCTCCGTGACGAGTTGCTGCGAAGGATGGAGGAGCAGCCCCGGTCCCAGCCGCAGGCGGACGATCCGACGCTCATCGCACGATTCGATATGCTCGACCGCAGCATGACGGAGCTCCGGGATTTGACAAATGATATTAGAGCCTCGACAGACCGCAACATCATGGAGCTGAATGCATCACAGCTAACGATGGGCGAGAGGCTGACGATGATGCAGGATTCAATAGTTCATAGCAGTACGAGGCTGTTATCTACCATGGATTCTTACAACCAGCGACTTGCAGACTTGGAGCGGGCACGGCCTCCTGGTGCGCCTACATCGACACAGACTCCACCGACGTCACTGCCTTCTCCATCGACATCGGTGCCGATTCCCCGGGACGAGTATGAACAGTTCTTATCCTTCAGGCGCGCCGGTGGTCAGCCTCCTGCAGATCCGCAGTAGTATAGCTTGTAATCCCCCTAATTTTTTCAAGAATTTTAATTTGGATTTTCGCAATTTTTCTGGAATTTTTCGGGATTTTATTTAATTAAAACCTAGATTTTTGATAATTAAATGATTTTTAATTACTGTTAATTAATATTAAAATATTATGAAAATAATATTTTATGGTGTAAAATGGAAAACCGGACATAGGATAATTTTTCGTGAATTTATTGGACTCCGGAATCATGTTTAAAGGCCTAAAAACTATTGTAGAACTAAACCGAAATAAACCAGACTGAACCCGGTTCAACCCAAACCAAACCAAATCGCTGAACCGAACCCAATCGGGCTGAACCAACCGCATATTGGGTCGGGTCGGGTCGGATCCGAGCCAAACCCGACCCGGATCCGAAACCCGAGTGGAACCCTAGCCTCCACCGGATTTACTGTGCACAGCCTATAAAATCTCCTCGATTTTCGTGCCCAGCCTCGGAACCCTAGCCGCACCCCCGCCGTTACCATCTCCGATCAGCACTCTTCTTCTCCGCCGCGAGCCCAGCCCCAACTCCTCAGCCTTGTTCCTCCCCATCTCCGCCGCACGACCACGCTCGCCTCGCCGTCGACCTCCTCACACCCGCCTGACCCGCTGCCGAGACCCACCAACGCCGACGACTCCGCCGGCTGCTCCCTCTCCTTCCTCCCAGAGCCGCGACTTTTTCCTCCTCCTTCTTCCCCGCAGCGCCTCGATCCTCCCCGCTGCCCCCACCGGAACCCTAGTCGACTTCTTCCTCCGCCGTCCTCCGCCCTCAGCACCCCGGCGCCTCCCCGCGTAGCCGCTGTCCAGTCGACCTCCTTCTTCCTCTCCCTCGTTGCTCCTCGAGAACCCTCCGGTCGACTTCCCCGCCGACCAGAGCCTAGCCGACCTCCGCCCAGCGCCGTGTAGCTTCGACGTGCCTCTGCCCAGACACAGACACGGATACAGGGAGACTCGACACAGAAGCCGGACTCAGAAAACCCTAAAAACCTTGGGTGGACACAGGACACGATTTGGACACGAAGGACTCGGGTTTTTCAGACCCACTTCAGGTATTCATAACTTTTTGCTCGTAGCTCGGAATTCGATTCCGTCAATTGTATCGCGTAGCCTGTTAGACCCCCTCGGTGCCCGTGCAACCCGCTCGGTGCATCGCGTCATGTGGTGATCGCAAACCGCGATCCAAAAACAGGAAAATCAACGCCCCGATTCACCCCGGAACTGAGTGCGCCCCGCCAAACGGGACGACTTGGTCGTACGCGATCTTTACCGAAACGTGCGCGACGTCGATACGGACGTGTAGGATTTCGCAGAAGTTAATTTGGATGTGCGTGCACACCGGAATCAACGCGTATCCGCCGACACCGCCCCGTATCCGTCGATTATGGAACACGCTGTAACTTTGTGTATACACGTCGGATCGAGACGGAACTTGCGCCATCGAACTCGTAGCAATACGCTGGTCCTGTGACCCAAGTTTGGTTCAATTCTGAGAACGTTGACAGAATCGCGTGTCGTGGGCCCCACAGGCTCCACTTGACGGGCAATTTTGTGAACGGCTCATCGGAATCCAATTCTGGAAGTTTCGTTGGGTTCGTATCATCGTTCCTGACCTGTTGACACTAAGTTGGACAGATTTGGAGACCTTTGACCCTGACACGCTTTTCGGTGCAAAGTGGCCCACATGTGGACCCCGCTTTGGCCCGAAAATGTCATTTTTGCCCCTGTGTCCAAATTGGACTTAAGGACAGGCGTTTCTAGCTATTTGATATTTTCTGAATCTAATGGTGATGTTTATTTCAGCAACCGGAGTAGTACCTGCAGATCACACAGAGACCAGAGCCACAGTTGGAGCCAGGACCCCAGGCAAGTGTACCTTGCCAAACTTTGCAGCATTGTTACATATTTTTTCTTGCTTCATTATAATGCTGTGCATGCTTAACATAGGACCGTGTGACGTACTTAGCGTCCGATTATAGTCGGGTGCCAACGCCGTACGCGGTGTTGGGTACGGTCATCTAGAGATGGACATTCGTGACACTATATATTCTCGTACTTGTCTTACCAAGTACGCTTGACTCAGGACACTTGACACTATTCATGTGACAGGATTTTCCCGAGATATTCGTGGTGATTCTGTATAGGATACAGGACTTGGACATTATATTCCTAGACATTATATGACTTGTGCATTAGATATGATTGTGCGTGACATGGACTTGGTGCATCATGGACATGAGACGTGTGATTACATTGGGTGGGGAGAGTATTACCATAACAAAGGCTGATTATATTATATATTGTAATCTGGATGTGTCTTAGTCTCTGACACAGAGCTATGGCACCAGTTCTGGCCCTTCGAGAAAATACTGCTATGGGTTTCTCCGACACTGATCCTGTAGTAGTCTCAGCCCGAGTATGGAATAATGTTCTCATTTGCATATCACTTAGATGGTTACGTATTTACCCTATTGCTTTATTTATTGCTGCACTGCATTTATTTTGGCATGAGCTTTCTTGTACCTTGCTATGTCCCCTGAGGACTTGGATCCGGATTATGTCCCCAGGATTAGCTGACGAGATCTATCCCGAGGTATACGGGACCAGAGCATTAGCATTAGCAGGAGCAGGTGCCTACCTTGGAGCAGAACCAGGATCTGAGGACGAGATAGTACCAGAGGACTTCTCTTGAGTATTGGCTTGAGATACTCATTTATTTCTGTTTCTAGTTATTTTATTTCCAGTCTATTTCATTGATGTATCAGACTTGTACTCGGATTGTTCTCCGAGACACTTTTATTGAGACTTGTTAGTTATTTATTTACTTCATTTCTGTCATTTGATCTGTGATTATTTGCTGTGGATGAGATTAGTATAGACTGTGACTAGTACCACTGGATCTACTTATTGTTGTATTACAGCTTAAGTATGCCCTGATGGATCCATTAAATTGGGTTGTCCATCGGTGCGTACTGCTGGCCATAGCCACGCGTCCGGTCCCTCGGTATTTTGGGACTGGGGCGTGACATAGCTAGTTGCTGGATATTTATATTTTTATTATTATTTAGGATGCGATTGTATAGATATAAATTTGCCATATTCTTTACGATGAGATTTGCTAGATGCTTTCTTTTCTTCAAATTTTATTATATTATTCATATTAAATATGTTATTTTACCGATGTTGAGTGTTCAGTGCCTGTTTTTCCATATTTTTTTCAGTTCAATGATACAAGTTGCAATATAATACACAGTCCCTGTACAAACTCAAACACTGAATTATAATACACACACTCTCCCTATCTCTGAGCACATTAAGACCAACACACAACACAGATAGTACTGTCTTAATTCAATGATATTCACACAGTTCCTAATATATTTTGGTTTACAACTGATGACTGATACTTGGCCTGTATTTACCCAGTGCACTAGAATTTTTCCCCTTGTTGCTGCTACTGTGTCCCTTATTCAATTATTTCTACTACCATCATATACCTGATAATGAACCCAAGGGGGTTGGCAAACCCAGAAATGCAATTCAGTATTTTTTTTCCTATAAAATTAGCGACGTTTAGCGATGTTCATATACGTCGCTAAATACGTCGCTAATTAGTGATGCTGTTAAACGTCGCTAATGACGTCGCTAACGAAGTCGCTAAAATCGTCGCTGTACGTCGCAAACTGCTGACATGGCAGTATTGCCAGGTCATTAAGGACGTCGGTTGTAACGTCGCTATATAAGTTGCTAATTAGCGACGTTTAGCGACTTTAAGAAACGTCGCTAATTAGTGACGCTGCGTCGCTAAACGTCGCTAAATTTAGCGACACATTAAAGTCGCTAAAAAACGTCGGCATACCGACGTTTAGCGACGTTTTTTGTTTTAGCGACTTGCTTTTTTCCGACTTCTTTAAAACGTCGCTAATTACGTCGCTAAACTTACTTAGCGACGTTTTTTGGTTATTTAGCGACGTTTTTAGACGTCGCTAATTTAACTTTTTCTGTAGTGCCAAAGAGTCTGATCGAGCGATGAAACAATACGATGTACATTTGACTCCTCCATTTTCCTCCTCCTCTCGCTCATGCCTTCGACCTGCATTCGATGTACATTTGTTTCTCCGGCCCGATCGAGCGATGAAACAATACGATATCACCCGCATTGAGACCCTTCTCTTTCACGAACCGGCTCCATCCCTTGGTCTGCACGTAGCTCTGGCTATTGTTCCCGTACGAGTACCAGAACCTCCACACTTTCCCATTACTTGCGTTCTCGATTAATCTGCCAGAGAAAACTCCTCAGAGGCGTTCAATCGAACACTTGATGTTCGAGGTTGAAAACAGAATCAAAATTATCAATTTGGAACCCCGATTTGAAGAAATGACCAAGAGATTGAATCAGAGAACTCACCGATTTGACTTCGATCTCCTCGAGGTCGACACAACTTTGGGACGATTCCGATCGTCGTCGATGACCGGACGCGGCTACGGATGACAGAGCTTCGTCACCGGAGAAGAACACCGCATCAACCGATCATTGCTGCGAGGATTCGTTGATCACTGTCGAGCTCGTCGTCAGAGAAGACGTCCGGAGTGAGGCTTCGACTGTACTCGAAAAAATTAGAGAAGGGTTAGGGCGGTGTCGTGAGGGAGGTGAGAGAGGGAGGTCCAGTGGGGAGGGGAGCGGTGGGGGGTGGTGTCGTGAGGGAGGTCCCGTGGGGAGGGGAGAGGAGGTGGAGAGGGAGGTCCGCGTGGGGAGGGGAGCGGCGGTGGAGAGAGAGGGAGGTGCGGTGGGGAGAGAGAGAGGTGAGAGAGAGAGAGAGGGGGAGGTGAGAGAGAGAAATTAGAAAAAATAGATAACAGTTAAAGGGAGGGTACTTAATTGCAATTTGACCACTTAAGTGCTATTTGTGAGATGGTGGGATAGAATGGTGGCACGCCACCGCTACCCTCATTTGAGAGTGATGTGTCATCCCACATCCCTTACTCTCTCTCTCTCTCTCTCTCTATATATATATATATATATATATATATATATATAGAGAGAGAGAGAGAGAGAGGTCCGATCGGGAGTCCCGCGGGAGTTCCGTCCTCCTTAGCTGTTGGATCGGCTCGGACCCTGCACGGACCTCACGCGGGCCCCTCCGATACGATGGTACGGGAGGGGAAGGGGGGGGGGGGGGGAGACTTCGACGGAACTCCGTGCACGGGACTCCCGATAATATATATATATATATATATATATATATATATATATATATATATATAAAGTTGAGGCTAAGTCTTGGTCATATTTTTACTTCAGCTGACAAAATAATAAGTCTTTGCGGGGCTGTCAGGATGGGGTAGCCTCCGCAAAGTTTTCTTCTAACAAAATCCTGACGACGGGGCTAAGTTCTGCGAGGCTCTCTCTCTGCTAAGTTTGTTTCGGACAAACTTCTGGCAACATGACTTGACTCCTTAGGATTAGGCTCCACCAAGCTAGGCCTCACGTCAAGTTTGCTTCTGGCATCGCGAGTAGATACAGTGAGGCTATGGCGCAGCTGGGTGCACCATGCCAGGAGACTAAAAATGCCATAGCTAAATTTATAGTTTATGCTGAAACTGATGCGACGGTTGTACACCTTGTGAGTAGCTTTTGCATGTGCGTAGCATTTCCCACAACGAGCAAAGCTTCTAGGAAATTATTGTTCTTTGTTTAGCGTCGCTTCTGACAATGTTTGGAATACGACGGGACAAATCCCTACTAATAATTTTGTTTCAGACGAAATTAAGCTCACAGTTTAGCATTCTGTTTACGACGCTTCTGACGATGTTGTTAGCTATGCTTGTGGCGATCGATGATGCTAAGATTCGAAGTATTTAAAAGTGTTGAAAGCCATTTTAGACTAATAGATGCAAACAATCTATAAAAAAAGAGAGTCATTTCTGGATGATATATCCGAATGATCTATATAGTTTATAAAGACATCACATGTTGATAGATTCGAAGAACTTGTAAAGAAGGAAAGTCATTTCGGGACGTTGGACTTGGATCGTCCGTCATGGAGATCGAGAGCACTGCGTTAGAGAAAAATGTTATGTTTGCTATTAAAATGAAGAACAATTAGATCTAAAAAATAATTGACATAATATTTACTTATATTGTTCGAGGATGATCGCACAATTAGTAAGCAATACGTACTAATAAAGTGTTTTAATCTAAAACTCCGATACAAAAAAAATGTAAAAAAAACTCTTTATTGTATTGCAGACCTTCAATAGATTTTTTTTTCTTTCTAAAATTTGTATTTAACAATGGCCAAAAGGTTAAAAATGGATAATCATGTGATCCTAACCGATCTCTAAGAGATAAAAATCTCTCTAGTGAGTTGACACAATTATATAATGTTAGTTATAATAAACTACAACAATATTTATATTGTTCACAATAACTACAGAATAATGGAAGACTTAATTGATCCATCCTAAAATGTCAAAATTTTGTTCAAATATGAAATGAGAAGGTTGAAAGATACACCCTATCACCTAACCCTTTGCGGACTAAGATGGGGAATGGAAGCAGGATCCGTCAAGAATAAGTTTGACAAAATTTCAGGTTTGGACAACTCTGTCTGTATAGGACAACCACTAGGTCCAACATGACCAACAAGAGGTCAGGGTCGTAGATTATCTCTCGGGACCAGCCGACAAAACTTATCAAGGAACAATCAAAATAAGTTCCAGTTAAGACAATCCAACTCTCCAGATCTGTCCTGAGTGAAAGTAAACCTAGAGATGGGCATCTTAATATCTAAATATCGGTGAAAAGCAGCTTAATGATCAAAAAAAAAAAAAAAAAAAAAAAAAAAAAACAAACAAACAGAAGAGAAAGATATAGTGAGCCACTATTTGTAGTCGGACTAGACAACTGTAATCTGTACCTGTTTATACTAGAACGCACTTATACGGAAAAAAAAAAAAAAGGACTAGGCCGGTTTAGTTACACTGCTAAGGAACAAATGTGTTGTTTTCCAGTATAAATTTGGACATCGCATCGTCACGGGACGTGGTGCAGCTAGTGAGTCTGTGAATGATGCCTAAAAAAATAAAAATAAATAAATAAATACTAGGCCGTAGAATATGTATAACAATCATTTGAATCATCTTTTTTACGTTATCGTCCGTGATTGGCATTGACAGCATTCGGACTCGTCATGCATCTTAGTTGGACAATGAAGATGTATGGAGGTTCACTTCATAGTTGGACACAATGAAGATGTATGGAGGTTCACTTAATTTTTTATTTTTAATTTTTTTATCCAAAAATTTTCTTCCACCACTTAGCTGATGCGGGATTTGATATCCGGACCAACTCGATAATGTCTCGCACTTTTACCACTAAACCACATCCTAAGGAAACAGAGACTCGCTTAATAAATTTCGTCAAAAACCACAACACACGTCAGATTTTACCAACCTCTCGCATCGTGACAAAGTCAAGAGTTGAGTCTAGTTTGAAATTATTGTACATACAATGCTGGTTTTGAAATATGCTAATTTTTTTAAAAAGAGTCCAACATAATATTTAGGACTATGAGCACACTGCGTTATATGTCTTTTCGTAACTCGATTTACTGATCTTCTGCTATCCAGTCAGGATCTTATACATCTTTTCGGTAACCACAATGGTCATTCGAGTTCGACGAAAATGCTGTTAAAAAGCATATTTTTAATAAATATTTGTATACGAAATACAATATTGTTATTTTTTTTTAAGTTATAATTTTAAAAAAATTTATATTCCCATGATAAATATACAAATATTTTCCAAATTTTTTAAAAAAAAAATCTATTTTAAAAAAAAAGATATAATAAAAAAAATCATGAAAAAAATTGACAAATAAACATAATTAAAAAAAAATGAAAAAGATAATAAAAAATTCAAAAAACGGAAAAAAGATAAAAACATCTAGACAAATAAAAAAAATCTTTAAAATGAAAAAGATAATAAAAAAAAAGTACTAAAAAAAATAAAAATTATTTACACTAACTACTCCTATGTTTTATATTTATTACACGAAACACCATTACTTTTAAACTAATTACAATGACCATCTCTACTTTTTTGGTATATTACACAGAATATTCCTACTTTAAGATTAAAAAAAAAATTTATAAGACTAACTATCCTTATTTTTAAATTTTTTTTCTAAAAAGAGGAATGGTCCGTATAATTAGTTTTAAAACAGGTATATCCGATGTTATAAACAACAAACTTAGGAATAGTTAATGTAAATAACCAAAAAAATAAAAAAATTCTTTAAAAAAAATTAAAAAAAGGAAAAAAATTTGTGTAGAAAGAAACCAAAACATAAATCCTGAAAAAAAAAAAACAAGAAAAAAATATATAATAAAAAGAATAAAAAAATAAAACAAAATTTACTGCAAAAACAATAATACCTACCTACCCTTATTTTGTGTTCATATATTCGCAATTTTCAGAAATAGTTCATGCTATTGTTTATAAAAAATTTCTACGTCCACCTCGAAGTAATCAAACTTATTAAAATTTTAAATCAAATATGATAATGGATTTTCCATATGATTAAAAGAAAAATCCCCTAAATGCTATTCTACAATTTGACTAAAAAAATCATAAGCTAAAGTTACCCAACAAACTATTTTTGTAAACTTTAGTTTGTTGTTATTGGTACTGATATTACAGAAGAACAAACACAGTGATCTTACACTGATCTTTATTTCTCCAGAAAATTGTATATAGAGCATAGAAAGTTCAAAAAATTGCATCCAGAGTATAGAAGTTTTAAAATTGCGTAGAGTATAGAAACGTCCTTAAACAAAAGTCCAAAAATGTCATTTTTAAGAACGTTTTGGAGCGAATTATTTATTATAAATTTCGTCTGTTAGAATAAAAAAGTAATTAATATTAATATTTGCATCAAAACGTTCATTTAAAGAGCGTTTTTGGACAACTGTTCAAAAACGTCCTTTTAAGGACGTTTTATTGCTCTCCTCGAAAATTTCGAAACTTCATTGCTCTAGATGCAATAAAATAAAACTTATATGCTCTATATGTAATTTTCTGTTATTTTTCTAAACACAGATTAAGTAGGAATTAAAATGCAATCTGAT